>JAJIBD010013811.1:0-47902 GCA_021461705.1 Cryptotis parvus
GGGACGGGGTGGGGGTCGTGACATGCAGCTTGGGGCTTTTAGAAGGGGACCCGCGGGCGGGCAGGTGGGTCGAGGGCAGGTCACCCGGCGCTGCAGAAGCGGGTTCCCGCCGCAGGGCTCACCCCAAGGGCTTCTTGTTGGCAGGGTTCTGTGTCACTGCCAGGGCCACGGAGCCACGAGCCCTCCCCAGGAGTACCTGCAGGCCGAGAGGGGGTCACGGGCCACGCTGGGCTCCAGCAGGAGACGCCCAGGCCCCGGGCACTCACGCTGTCCCTGCTGGCACAAGGAGGCTGTCGTCCGCGGCCAACCCTAGGCGCTGTCCCCCCACGGTCACCACGGAGGGAGCCCTCCTGTGAAGGAGCACAGAACCCACGTGGCCGCATCCCTGCTGTGCCCCCGAGTCGGTGGGCACCCCTGCCCTGCTGTCCACCACTTGCCAGCTGCCACAGCCACGCATCCACGTCCTGACTGGGGCACTCACTGCCGCTTGCCCGAGGGCCGGCACCTGCGGAGAGCAAACCAGTTTGTCCCCAGGCAGCCAAGGGGTGGTGTGGGCTGTTCTCTGGACACGCATGTGGTCACTCTCCCAGTGTGTGTGCAAATGTGTGCCTGCACACACGTACGCCTCCCAATAAGTGTGCACACATGTGTTCATGCACATGTGTCGGTGTGTGACCAGCTCTCCCTGTATGTGTGTACATGTGTGTGCAAATGTGTGTTATCAGCTCTCCCCATGTATACACATGCGTGCGATCAGCTCTCCCCCATATGTGTACACGAGCGTGCGATCAGCTCTCCCCATATGTGTGTACATGTATGCCATCAGCTCTTCCTGTATGTATGTGCAATCAGCTCTCCCCATATGTGTGTACATGTATATGTGATCAGCTCTCCCCTTGTGTGTACATGTGTGTGCCATCAGCTCTCCCCATATGTGTACACATATGTGCGATCAGCTCTCCCCCATATTCGTGTACATGTGTGTGCCATCAGCTCTCCCCATGTGTGTACATGTATGGGCAATTAGCTCTCCCGTATGTGTGTACATGTCTGTGTGATCGTCTCTATCCATATGTGTGTACATGTGTGTGCCATCAGCTCTCCCCATATGTGTATACGTGTGTGTGCCATCAGCTCTCCCCATATGTGTATACGTGTGTGTGCCATCAGCTCTCCCGTGTGTGTGCCATCAGCTCTCCCATATGTGTGTACGTGTGTATGCCATCAGCTCTCCCCATATGTGTACACATATGTGCGATCAGCTCTCCCCATATTCGTGTACATGTGTGTGCCATCAGCTCTCCCCATGTGTGTACATGTATGGGCAATCAGCTCTTCCCGTATGTATGTACATGTCTGTGTGATCAGCTCTCCCCATATGCATGTACATGTGTGTGCCATCAGCTCTCTCCATATGTGTGTACATGCCTGTGCCATCAGCTCTCCCCATATGTATGTACATGTGTGTGTGCCATCAGTTCTCCCCATATGCGTATACATGTGTGTGCCATCAGCTCTCCCCATATGTGTATACATGTCTGTGATAAGCTCTCCCCATATGCATGTACATGTGTGTGCCATCAGCTCTCCCCATGTGTGTACGTGTGTGTGCCATCAGCTCTCCCCATATGTGTGTACGTGTGTGTGCCATCAGCTCTCCCCATATGCATGTACATGTGTGTGATCACCTCTCCCCATATGTGTGTACGCGTGTGTGCCATCAGCTCTCCCCATGTGTGTACATGTGTGTGATCACCTCTCCCCATATGTGTACGTGTGTGTGCCATGCTCTCCCCATATGCATGTACATGTGTGTGCCATCAGCTCTCCCCATATAGGTGTACGGTGTGTGCCATGCTCTCCCCATATGCATGTACATGTGTGTGTTATCAGCTCTCCCTTTCCTAGTAGCTGCTCACCTGCGTCTCATAGGTGTCCCCAAACAGGCTGAGGGGTGCGCCCGCCTGCAGCCTCCCCTGGTGCTCATCCAGCCAGGCCTCCAGGGACATGGGTGCCATGACAGCGCCGTGTGCTCAGGGCAAAGGGCGGCTCTGGACGCAGCTGGGCTGGACCGCGCAGGGAGTGTCAGAGCCCTGCCAGCCACCCAGCTCAGATGCAGGGGAGGCCCCAGGCCCAGGGAGTGTGATCAGTGCTGGGCTGCCTCCAGGAGATGCCGGGCCCCTGGGGCAGCCCCCCCGCACCATGGGACTGGGAGGGGGAGCGCCACCCGGGATGGGCTTCCCTGTCCGGTACTGCTCGGAGCCGAAGAACCTGCAGGACAGGGGCAGAGCATCTGAGCACAGTGTGCACGGCAAACACGTACACAACACACGCAGCAAGCACGCACACACAATGCACACAGCATACAACACATGCAACAATATGCCCACAGCCCCAATACACATGCATACAGCACACGTAAACAACAGTGTATGTTGTGCAGCCATAACAGTATGCATACACACAACATGCACATGCACACAGTACACACACAATCACAGCACACAATGCACACAGCACATGCACACAGCACAATAACACACAACATGCACACATAGCACATGCACAACATGCACACAGCACACATGCACAAAGCACATGCCCACATGTAACACACACAGCATACACATAGCACACAGCATACACAACATGCACATAGCACACAATGCACACAGCACAAGCACACAACATGCAACACAGCACACAACGCACACAATAACGGCACACAGCACACAATGCACACAGCACAAGCACAACATGCACACGGGCGCACATTGTGCACAGCACATGCCCACAACATGTACACACACAGCATACACATAGCACACAGCAACACAACATGCACATAGCACACAATGCACGCAGCACACGCACATCGCGCAACACAGCACACAATGCACACACAATGCACACAGCACAAGCACAACATGCACACAGCACACAGTGCACACACAACACACACACGCAGCACACAATGCACACACAGCACACAGCACACACAGCACACAATGCACACAGCACACATGGCACACGCACACAGCACAGTGTACACACAGCACACGCGACACAGCACAGTGCACACACAGCACACGCACACACATAGCACACGCACACAGCACACGCACACAGCACAGTGCACACACAGCACACACACAGAGCACACCTACACAGCACATGCACACACGCACTCAGCCCACAGTGAGGGCTGCAGGCACAGAGCTGCAGGACCCTCCCTCCACAGGGAGCAGCCGCCTCCCCCATCCCTGGGGCCGCACAGCACCCAGTGGCCAGGGGCGGGCTCACTCTTGGATGATGGGCACCAGCTGGGTGCCAAGGTCCTCACAGTAGAACCACTTCTCAAACAGGACGTCCGTGCTGTCGCCCACGTAGTACCTGAGGACAGAACCCGGCGAGAGCTCTCCACGGGCCCGCTGGACACTGGGCATAGAGGGGCTCAGGAGGGCCAGGGGCGAGGGTCCGGCTGTGCTCAGCAGCAAGACCCTGGGGGCTGCCAGCCACTTGTTTCCTGCTTAGCGAGATTCGCACACCCTGTCCTGACACCGACCTCGTGCTGAGCCGGCTCTCTAGCACCATCAGTGTGGGAGGAAACACCAGGGCCCGCAGCAGCCTCACCCCTCCGGCAGAGCCTGGGCCAGCGGCCTGACCCAGCAGCCTCACCCCCCACGGCCTGGGAGCGGCGACCCAGCCCCCCCCCGGCAGAGCGGGGCGTGGGCGAGCAGCCTCACCCCTGCCGACAGAGCCTGGGGCCAGCGGCCTGACCCCCCCCAGCAGCCCTCACCCCTCCGGCAGAGCTCGGGGCTACGCGGCCTGACCCAGCAGCCTCACCCCTCCGGCAGAGCCTGGGGCCAGCGTCCTGACCGAGCAGCCCACCAAGGCCACACTTACCCTCTGGCTTACAATCCCCAAAGCAGGTTACACGCCTGCTGGGACCTTCCACACTAGCTCTGCACCTCCCAGCCCCGACCTGCTCCAAGAGCACCAGCCAGGCCTTCTTGGCCTCAGTGAGGATGTGAAAGACAGGGCAGCCCACTTGGGGTGGTCACCAGCTGACGCCACCCGCTAGTGACCAGGGGAGACAGCTGAGAGGTGCACGGGACTGCCCTAGCAGGGGGCAGCAGGCTCAGAGCAGGAAGAGGTTAGAAAGGACCAAAAGGACCACCCCACCCCCACTGGCCGGGCCCACACACAGCGCCCCAGGCCTGAGCCCCGGGAGCCGCCCCTTTCTCTGGGCGTCCCCAGAGCCCTCCTAGACCCGCCCCCGCCCCTCCCCTGCGCCCCGCCCCCCGCAGACCCGCCCCTGCCCTCCCCTGCGCCCCCCAGGCCAGCCCCCCGCCCCCCCTGAGCCCCCTGAGCCCTGCCTAGACCCGCCCCTCCCCCTCCCCTGCGCCCCGCCCCCACCCGCAGACCCGCCCCCGCCCCTCCCCGCGCCCCCAGACCCGCCAGACCCGCCCCGCCCTCCCCTGCGCCCCCAGGCCGCCCCTCGCCCTCCCTGAGCCCCTGAGCCCTGCCTAGACCCGCCCCGCCCTCCCCTGCGCCCCCCGCCCCCCCACCCGCAGACCCGCCCCCGCCCCCTCCCTGCGCCCCCCCAGACCCGCTCAGACCCGCCCCCGCCCCTCCCCGCGCCCCCCAGACCCGCCTCGCCTCACCTGAGCCCGTCCAGCTCTGTTTCCAGTCGCCTTCGCTCGATCACCAGCCCCACCGTGTCGGCGAACCTCTGCGGAGAGTGGGGACCCCGCGGGGCAGCAGGAATATCTGCGGGGGGCAGGGGTCAAGCTGCCTCAGCCCGGCCTCACCCAGCCCAGGCCCAGGGGGACCCCCGGACCGCGCCCGCCGGCCTCACCTCCCCTGGCGGATGACCACGTCGCGGTGTCGGCCCCGCTCCAGCACCTTGAGGACCATGTCGCCCTGCAGCTGGTAGAAGACCTGGGGGACAGGGTCAGCTGGGCCGCCCCTGCCAGCACCCCAGGCGGCGTACCTGCCCTGGGCCGGCCTCCTGAGCCCCCGGCAGCAGTGTGGGCCACCAAGGGCCCCAGGGGGAAGCTGAGGGGCCCCCATGACATGGCCCTGGGCCCGCCTGCACGGAGCGCCCACCCCTGCCCCGCCGGGTGAGCAAAGGGGGCGGGGTCAGGCCGGGCTGCCTGACTGAGCTTTTATGCTCACTGAGCCGCGGAGGAGCTGGGCACAGACCCTGCCCAGGGAAGGCTGACCCGTGTGAAGTCTGGGACTGGTCCGAGCAGCCCCAGGGGCACCTGCAGGCCCCGCCCAGCCCAGTGACCCTCTAGTAGGAACCAGGGGCCAGGCCAGCCAGCTTCTTCCTGGCCACGCCCCCTGCCTCTGTCCAGGGGCTGTGTCTGGTTCTTAGGTGGTCCTCGGGGTCCAGTGGCCAGAGCTCCAAGGGGGGGCCTGGACTGTAACAGGAGCCCTATTGGGAAGAAAAGACCCTCGGGCCAATGAGAGAGCAGAGACAGAACCTTGGACCTATGGGAGCCTGAGAAAAGGCCTTAGTCCAATGGGAGCCCAAAGGTAAAACCTCGGGCCAATGAGAGCCTAGAGATAGACTGTCTGGCCAATGAGAGCCTGGGAACAGACCTCAGACCAATGGAAGCCCAGAAGTAAAACCCCGGGCCAATGAGAGCCTAGAGACAGACTGTCTGGCCAATGAGAGCCTGAGAACAGACCTCAGGCCAGTAAGGCCAATGAGCGCCCAGAGACAGACGCTTGGGCCAATGAGAGTCAGGTTGTGGGCTCATCTACAACAGGGTCTGGGAAAGTAAGCGGCACGGGCAACCAAGTGCCGGCAAGCAATGGGTTGAGACCCGGTATCAAACCTGCATCTACGGAACGCATGAAGGGACTCACGGGCAGACCCTCCTCTCTAGACCTGAGTCCTCAGAGACACCCCCTTTGGCAAAGAAAACAAAAAGCAAAACTGAACAAAAAAGATTGTACCGAATCAAAAAGGTTTTGCATTGCAAAAGAAATAGTTGCCCCACTAATTGGGAGAAAACAGTCACACATCAAAGGACACAAAAGCATCCAAAAGGACCCGGGCACCCCTATATTCACTGCAGCCCTATTTTCTATTTTTTTCTTTCTTTTTTTTGGTCACACCGGCGATGCTCAGGGGTCACTCCTGGCTCTGCACTCAGGAATTACTCCTAGCGGTGCTGGGGGACCATATAGGATGCCGGGACTGAATCTGTGCAAGGCAAACGTCCTACCGCTGTGCTGTCGCTCCTGCCCCTGAAGCCTTATTTTCAAAGCCAAAGCTGGGAACACCCCAAATGCCCAACACCAGTGAGTGGCAGCCAAGCGTGGTGTACCTATGCTATGGAATAACAGTGACGAAAAAGATGAAATCGCAGCCTGGAGGAAGTGATGCCACGTGAGGTTTGTCTGTCACGTGACTCCACCCAGACATTGAGCGTAAAGAAACAAAGCAGGGAATCTGCCAGTGCCCAGTGGAAGCAGAGCTGTGACCTGAGGGCTGGGAAACACCGGCAGGGTCCTGCACTCTGCTGGCCGCAAGCACAACACAGCACCCCGCCTGCCCTCCACGCATGCTGTGGCTCTTTCCTCGGACACGCTTACCTCCTCCCCCTCCTCAATGTGGAAATCCTTCCTGGTGTTGGGGCCCCCCACGAACATGACCTTGAGCTGGTCCTGGTGCCTGCACAGAGGAGACCCCTCAAGTTCTGCGCCGGCTCCATGGCAAGAGGACGGGAGGGGACAGAGGTGGGGTAAGGGACCCGGGACGGTGACAGGCAGGAGGGGCCGGGCCGGCTGAGGCTCTTCTCACTCTTGGCCCCCTGGTGTCCTCTCAGGCACTCCAGGTCCCAGGGGAGCACAGGGGGAACCCCAGGAGGGTCACCCAGGAGGGTCCTAGCACTCTGCTGTGGGCTCCCATAACACAGTGCCTCCGGAAGGGAGGAGAGCGGGGTGTGGGACCTCAAGATGGGTCTGCGGGGTCCGGGTGGTCCAGAGGGCGGCGAGCAGCAGTGGGCGGGCCAGTCTCCCTCAGCTGCATTGGGAAACTTCTGGAAAAGTCCAGGGGGGTGGGCAGCCTCTGCTGCCCTCAAGGCAGGGGTGTCCAGCTGGCTTGTGTTCCCAGGTCATAGGTTGGACAGTGGACAGTGGACCCCAGGAGCTGGCCTGGGGCTGAGGGGCCGCAGGAGGGTCAGGCCGGAGCCCCTGAGCTGCTGGCTGTGTCCGTGCCAAGGGGCCAAAGGGCTGCCTGCGACTCAGGCAAGAGGACAGCGTGTCCGCTGTGACAGGGCCCCCGCAGTGCTGGCGGCAGGCCCGTCACCTCTGACCTGGGGCCAAGTATGGGCCCTGGGGTTGTGGGGTCACTTCCTAAAGCCCAGCCCTGGCCTGGGCAGCTCTAGGGGTTCAAGGAGACCCAAACCAGGGTCCAGTGAGTACTAAAGCAGAGTGAGGGTCCCTCAGAACCGTGGGAGGCACAGCCTGGCTGGTGCAGGCAATTAGGGGACATGTGAGCCCAGCAGGGGGCTCTGGGGAGCAGGCGCTGGGAGCAGATGGGCCCCTTGCCGCAATCACGCTGCAGCCCCCAGCCCCCTCCCCTGCCCGAGTCTCTCGCACTCCACACCCAGAGATGTCCTGAGCCAGACAGAAGGTCAGAGTTGGGGTGCGCGATCGGGCAGGCCCCCTGTGCTGATTCCTCTGAAACCTGGGGGCATGGAACCCCCTGCCGCAGCTTCCCAGAATCAGGGGTCAGAGCTGGGTCTCAGGCCAAGGGACCACATCTGCTGGTCTCGGAGCCCCCACCCCACACACACCCTCAGAAGTGAGGCTCACGACTGCTCCAGAAAGAGGAAGAAGGCAGGAGAACCTGATGGGCCTCAGCCCCACTGCCAAAGGACGGGTGGGGGGGGTGCGCCGCAGGAGGGGTGCAGGGGTGCGTTGCGGGGGTGCGGGTGGGGTGCGGGTGGGCTCACAGCAGCTTGTTGCAGACAGGGAGGCAGGAAGAAGGCGCGGTTCCCCTCCACCCAGCTCTTCACCCTCACAGGGCGCTGCATGGCGGCTCCGGCGGCTCTGGGGGAGACAGGCCGGCTCCTGGATCCTGGTTAATCAGCATCTTGGGTGGGGGCGGAGCAGCCCCACTCGGGGGGCGTGTACCGGGCCAAGGTGGCCCCGTGGGACTTTGATCTGAGCATTCCTGCCCGGTCCTCTGACCCCTACCCCCAATCCCTGCATCCGCCGGGTCCCACACACCCACGTTCCTGCAGGACGAAGCCGGGTGTGCCCCCACAGCTAACCCTGAAGGCCCCAGGTAGACCGGGAACAAGCTGGGTGGCCGCACAGGGCTCGGTGCTCAGGCAGAGGCCGAGCAGGAATCACCGCCCGGCCTCCTCCCTGCGTCTTTGCACCCAGAGATGTCCCTGATCTGCCCTTGTTCTCTGCCCCTCAGAGCTGGCCGTTTCTTCTAGAATCTTCCGCAGCACCAGAGTGAAAGAACCTCATTTTCTCTCGGTTCCATCTGGGTGCCCAGAGGTCAGGGGCTGGGGCATGGGGAGCAAACAGCTGCCCCACGGTCAGGCCACGGGCTATGCGGGGTCTGTGCCTGCTGCTGGCCACGGTCCAGCCCCTCCACTCACCAGCCCTGGGCCGCCCTGTCTCCGCCTGATACCTGACATTCAGATGGTTCCTCAAGACCCTCAGGACAAACGGCTTTGCGGAAGCTACAGGGCCCGACCCCAGCGGCCGGTGGTCTGGGAATCTGGGCTTTGGCCTCAAGCTTGCTTTTAAGTTTGTGGGTTTTTTTTTTTTAAGATTTTGGGCCGCACCCAGCGGTGCTCAGGCTACTCCCAGCTCAGTGCTCAGAAGTCACAGCTGGAAGACCCGCAGGGGCCTGTGGAGCGAGGTTAGAGGTGGGGCAGGACCCTTGCTCGGGCCCTCCCCCCACTCCTCACGAGCCGGCCCCACTGGCTTCTCGGGAGTCCACTGGAGGCTGGTGGGGCCGGGGGGACCAGGTTCAGGCCCCCAAGTCCTGTGTGCTCAGACTCGAGGCCTGTCAAAGCAACAGCCCAAGCTGTCTTGGGGTGCAGGCAGAAGATGCGAGCACCTGGCCAACAGGGAAGAGACCCAGTGGGCTGGCTGGGGAGGGGCGCTGCCGAGCCCACCGGCTGCAGAACAGCTAGGTAAGGGGGACCCTGCACTGGACATACCCACGGGTCCCTCTGAGCTGTGGACGGCTGCAGCTGCATGTGAGTGCCCAGAAGAGACCATCTGAGACGCAGACTGGGGTGACAGACAGGAGCTGTCTGCTTCCTGCTGCCCCGCCCAGCCCGCTGTCTGCCACACTCACTGCTGACCGTCTCTCCCCGCCCCTGCCTGCTGTCTGTCCACACTCACTGCTGACCCGCCTTTCCCGCCCCTGCCTGCTGTCTGTCCACACTCACTGCTGAAACGTCTCCCCGCCCCTGCCTGCTGTCTGTCCACACTCACTGCTGACCGCTCTCCCCCGCCCCTGCCTACTGTCTGTCCACACTCACTGCTGACCCGCCTCTCCCGCCCCTGTCTGCTGTCTGTCCACTCACTGCTGACCCACCTCTTCCCGCCCCTGTCTGCTGTCTGTCCTACTCACTGCTGACCCATCTCTCCCGCCCCTGCCTACTGTTGCTACACTCACTACGACCAGTCTCTCCCGCCCCTGCCTGCTGTCTGTCCCACTCACTGCTGACCCGTCTCTCCCCACCCCTGCCTGCTGACTGCCACACTCACGCTGACCCGTCTCCCCGCCCCTGCCTGCTGTCTGTCCACACTCACTGCTGACCCGTCTCTTCCCCCCCCTGCCTGCTGTCTGTCCACACTCACTGCTGACCGCCTCTCCCCGCCCCTGCCTGCTGTCTGTCCACACTCACTGCTGACCCGCCTCTTCCCGCCCCAGCCCGCTGTCTGCCACACTCACTGCTGACCGCCTCTCCCCGCCCCTGCCTGCTGTCTGCCACACTCACTGCTGACCCGCCTCTTCCCGCCCCAGCCCGCTGTCTGCCACACTCACTGCTGACCCGCCTCTTCCCGCCCCTGCCTGCTGTCTGCCACACTCACTGCTGACCCGCTCTCTCCCCGCCCCTGCCTGCTATCTGTCCACACTCACTGCTGACCCGCCTCTTCCCGCCCCTGCCTGCTGTCTGCCACACTCACTGCTGACCCGCCTCCCCGCCCCTGCCTGCTGTCTGTCCACACTCACTGCTGACCCGCCTCTTCCCGCCCCAGCCCGCTGTCTGCCACACTCACTGCTGACCCGCCTCTTCTCCGCCCCTGCCTGCTGTCTGCCACACTCACTGCTGACCCGCCTCTTCCCGCCCCTGCCTGCTGTCTGCCACACTCACTGCTGACCCGCCTCTCCCGCCCCTGCCTGCTGTCTGTCCACTCACTGCTGACCCGCCTCTTCCCGCCCCTGCCTGCTGTCTGTCCACACTCACTGCTGACCCGTCTCTTCCCGCCCCTGCCTGCTGTCTGCCACACTCACTGCTGACCCGCCTCTTCCCGCCCCTGCCTGCTGTCTGTCCACTCACTGCTGACCCGTCTCTCCCTGCCCCTGCCTGCTGTCTGTCCACACTCACTGCTGACCCGTCTCTTCCGCCCCCCTGCCTGCTGTCTGCCACACTCACTGCTGACCCGTCTCTCCTCACCCCTGCCTGCTGTCTGTCCACACTCACTGCTGACCGTCTCTCCCCCGCCCTGCCTACTGTCTGTCCACACTCACTGCTGACCCGCCTCTTCCCGCCCCTGTCTGCTGTCTGTCCACTCACTGCTGACCCACCTCTTCCCGCCCCTGCCTGCTGTCTGTCCTACTCACTGCTGACCCATCTCTCCCCGTCCCTGCCTACTGTCTGCTACACTCACTACTGACCAGTCTCTCCCCGCCCCTGCCTGCTGTCTGTCCACACTCACTGCTGACCCGTCTCTCCCCACCCCTGCCTGCTGACTGCCACACTCACTACTGACCCGTCTCTTCCCGCCCCTGCCTGCTGTCTGTCCACACTCACTGCTGACCCGTCTCTCCCCACCCCTGCCTGCTGTCTGCTACACTCACTACTGACCCGCCTCTCCCCGCCCCTGCCTGCTGTCTGTCCACACTCACTACTGACCCGTCTCTCCCCACCCCTGCCTGCTGACTGCCACACTCACTGCTGACCTGTCTCCCCGCCCCTGCCTGCTGTCTGTCCACACTCACTGCTGACCCGTCTCCCCGCCCCTGCCTGCTGTCTGTCCACACTCACTGCTGACCCGCCTCTCCCCGCCCCTGCCTGCTGTCCCACTGGATGTACTTTTTGGGTCTCGCATGCGCACGTGGACTGAGCTCTTTCTAGGGGCTTCCCAGCTCTGGCCACACCCTGCACTGCCGGGCGGGCTCCCTGTCCCCCCCAACCTGTTCTTTCCCGCCACAGCTCAGCTCTGGCTCTTCTGCCTCTGCCCCAGGAGCACCAGTTCCCCATCAGGGAGCCCGTTTGCCAATGCTGGAGGCACAAGCGTCAGGGGCACCAGCATGGCCTTCTCCGCACCTCTGACCATGGCTGTGGCCCCGAGCCCCGCCTCCGCACCTTCCCTCGGGGACTGTGGGGTCTCAGTTCCAGCGACCGGTGCTGGTGGGGCCACACTATCTTTTGTTGTGTGGGTGGCTGATTTGGGGTCTCACGTTCGGAGAAGTCGCCAGACTCCCCACCCACAAGCAGCAGCCAAGAGGACCAGCATCTGTTCCATCGCGCGACCGCGCGAGACAGCACCATGCCACCTCCAGGCTTTCTGGGGGTCCCCGTGGGGCTGGGGCACTGTCCTGTCTGGTGGTGGGCAGAGAGGAAATACGTGTCCCGCTGGGCATCAAAGCACAGTCCCACAAGACCTTACAACGCACCTCCCAGGGTTTCTGGTGGACAGAAAAGGGGACAGAGCCCTCTCCAGGGGCAGGGGAGCACCGTGGACGGCGCTTACCTGCAGGCGGGCACTCAGGATTTCATCCCCAACACCACATGCGGCCCCAAGCCTGCAGGAGCAAGCCCTGAGCACTACCGGGGTGACCCAAAATAAACCCCAAAGCCAAATAACAGAAGAGGAAGCAAGTGCGTAGGGGAACAGAAAGTGCCGTGGGCAGCCGCACGCAGAGGCCGGCGCCCCCAGGTCTCGGGGCGTCAGAGGGGTCCTCCCTGAGGTCTCGGGGCCGTCAGTGCAGTGGGGTCACTGGGTTTCCGGCGACAGTGCTCCGACGCCGACCCCCTGCCCTCCGTCACCGCCCCTGCCAACACTGGCTCAGGCTCTGCTCCACTCCCTCCTTCACAAGCAGTTCTCAGCATTTACTCTGGAAAATGTCCAAGTTCTCCGTTGGGTAAAAACGCGGCAGAAGCTCAACCGCGACGTATTCAGCCCAAAAGGAGAGCGCTGCCCTGTGCACGGACTGTGGGCAGCACAGGGCAGCACCCACGGGGGCAGCCGTCCCGGGGCAGGCACGCCACCCGCGGGGGCGGAGCCTTGCTAGTGGGCGGGGCGGAGAGCCGGGGGCGGGGGCCTGGCGTCAGTGGGCGGGGGTGGAGGTCTGGGCGGGGCTTAGAGTCAGCGGGCGGGGCGGAGAGCTGGGGCGGGGCCTGCGTTAGAGGGCGGGGCGGAGAGCCGGGGCGGAGCTTAATGTCAGCGGGCGTGGCGGAGATCCAGGGCGGGGCCTGGTGTCGGTGGGCGGGGTGAAGGGCCGGGGCGGTGCTTAGTGTCAGTGGGCGGGCGAAGATCCGGGGCGGGGCCTGGTGCCGGTGGGCGGGGTGAAAGGCTGGGGCGGGGCTTAGTGTCAGTGGGCGGGCGAGGATCGGGGCGGGGCCTTGCGTCAGGGGCGTGGCGGAGAACCGAGGCGGGGCTGAGAGCGGGGGCACAGGGTCGGCGTCCCTGGCTTTCCGCCCGCAGACACGGCCCGGTCCCTGCGCGGCATCTCCGGCTGCGGCCTTTGCACTAGTCACTCCTACCCTGGCGGCCCCGCCTCACTATCGTCCCGGGTCGCCTGCGGAAGCACCGGACGCGCGTGCTCAGGGTGCAGGGCCCCAAGAGGGGTCTCCCTCTTTCTCAGACACCTAACCAGCCCTGCCCGGGCGCTGCCCGCCGAGCCACAGTGCCCGGCCCCTCCGCGCGCTTGCTTCTCCAGGGTGTCCCACTGCGCATGCTCCACCGGCTGGGGCTGCGCATGCGCCCTCGGCGGGTCGCGCAGTGCGCATGCTCCGGCGGCGGGACGCGCCGGCCGCGTGAGCCTGATAGAGCCTCGCGAGAGCGGCTGAGCGGAGCTCCAGTGGCGCAATCGGTTAGCGCGCGGTACTTATACAGCAGTACGTGCAGAGCAATGCCGAGGTTGTGAGTTCGAGCCTCACCTGGAGCACGACCTTTTGGGTGCCCGCGCCTCTTTTGTGTCCTGCTGTCGGGGGAGCCGCGCAGTCTATTTAGCTCCAGACCCTCCTGCGTTTCGCGGGCGGGACCCAAAAGCCCGCGACCCCCACTGCGCGGCGCACGGCAGAGGGGCTCCCCTGGGCTCCCCCGGGGGCTGCAGTCCGGCCCCGCGCGCCCGCAGCCCCTGCAGGAAGGTGCGCGCGTGTCCTCCGGGTGCAGGCCGGGCCCTGGCCATCAGGGCTCCGACTCCCCGTCCATCACGGCCGCCCAGAAGTGTCCACGCTGCCCGGCCCACACCCGGGCCCCCTGCTCCGGCTGCGCCCCCAGGGGAGGGGTCGGCGCTGCCCCCGGGACCCGGCTCTAGGGCTCGGTCCTGTCCCCCCTCCCGCTGCAGACCCCCCAGGCCCGATCATGTCCCTGCAGGACTTCTCCGGGCCCACCCGAGCCCAGGCCTGCAGCCCGCGGGCTGTGCCCCTTCCACCAGGGCCTGGTCCAGAGCTGAGTCCAGGAGGCTGATCCGATGGCCTGACGCTGTCCTGCCCAGTTGGGGGGCCTCCCGGGTCACAGGAAACTGGAGGTCACTGCCTGTTTCTAGGAGCCCCCCTGGCCCTGCGAGGGCCTCTGTGGGCCCAGCCCATGACCCCCCAGCTCCGGCTCGCTCACAAGAGCCAAATGCAAAGAAAACAGGAGAAGGCAAAGCACTCGGTGCTGCTTTGACGACAAATGATGTTGATTTTAAGGCCAAAGTCAAAAACATTCCCGGAGCGGAGGTACGAGGTGCCAAGAGCCGGGCGGCCCACGTCACCCCTCAGCTTGCCTGCCCAATGTCGCCCCTTCAGAGAACAAGAGCCAAAGGGGCCCAGGCCAGCTCCTCACGCGCTGTCCTGCCTCCGCTACCTTCCAAGAAGTCAGACAGGACAGAGGCGCCTGTCCACAGGCGGGGACACGGCTGAACCCTTGGAATGTGTTGCCGAGTGCAGAAAAGTCCCTCGCAGAGTGTGTCCGTCCCACAGAGCCCAGCTCAGCAGAAGGACCCACAGTCCTGTCCCTGCAACAAGTCCCGGAAAATCAACAGGTTCCTGGAAACAGTGATTGAGACCCCCGGACGGGAGGGGAGAGTCTGCGCGTTGGCGCCAGCGAGGCTAGAGCGGCGTCTTGCAGCTTCTGCTGACCCCACCGGAGAGCAAAGGAGCAGGCCACCAACTTAGGCCGGTGCCCTTGGAATGGCAGGTGAAGGGCACAGCTCCCGGGGTATCACCAGTGTGACTCCAGCAGGGAGGCAGCCTGGCGGGGTCAGGGCTAGCCGAGGGCTCTGGCCCCTGTCCACAGCTGTGAGGGCGTGAGTCCCCCTGTGTCTCCTGGAGTCTCTACTGGTGGGGTCAGGGCTAGCTGAGGGCTCTGGCCCCTGTCCGCAGCTGTGAGGTCGTGAGTCCTGCGTCTCCTGGAGTCTCTGCTGAGGCCGGCATTGCCGGCCACTCCCAGCCACAGTGCAGCTCGTGTGTGAGCGCCACACCCAGACGGGCACACCCAGGTGCACCACACCTGCACGCCGTGTGGCCAGGCTGTGTGGCACTGAGGTTAAGGGACACAACTTCGGGTGCACAATTGCCCGGAGGCTCCGCAGCCAGTGTGGCCCCATGCGAGCCCAGTTGTTGCATGAACAGCAGGGACCCGTGCAACTGCGGGGATGCGGCTGGGCCCGAGAGAGCCCGCCCCTGGTGGGCCCCGCTGCTGCGTCCGCACCAGGGCTGGAACAGAGCAGAGACGGTCGCGACTCACTCTGAGTGACCAAATCCTGCTGCTGAGTTCACGGCCAAGAGGGCCCTAGGCCTGGCACCTTCGCTGCAGGCCGCAGCCGCGTGCCAAGACAAGCTTCCGCGAGGTGGCAAGGAGGAGGCGTCACCCCACGGTTACTCCTCGCACCCAAACCCTGCCGAGGCGCGTTTCCTCCTGAGTCCAGATGAGAACATCCAGCGGGGCCAGCGACCCCCTTCAGAGAGGTAGGAAGTGCACATGGGCAGCCGGCCCCCTGCATTGCTGCAGGAATGTGATTCTGGCTTTTGCTTTAGAAAATTAATCTAGTTTACCGGATTAATGGTATTGAGGGCGGAAGCATAAGAACTTCCGGCAGTGCAAGAACATTATTTAATATGGATGAACATGTGTGGATTAAAGACTCAGTAGTGGGCGGAGCGATAGCACAGCGGGGAGGGCGCTTGCCTTGCTCGCGCCCGACCTTGGTTCAGTCCCCGGCTGTCGGGGCGCTCCGCCGGGGTCCCCGACAGTGCCGGGAAGCGAAGTTCCCTTCTACCTCCCGAGCCGGCGAGGAATGGATGAACACTCAGGAATCCGATGCAGTTTTAAAAGGCTTTACTTATCACAGGTTCAGGCATACAAATCAGCAAAAGGAAAAACCCGATGCTTAGGATTCCAGGCTAGAACCCCAGCCACGTGTAGGCCAAGATGGCGACCACCACGTGTAAAAGCTTTGTGAAAGGAGAAGAAAACTTCCAAGCAGGGTGACCGCTCACAGCGAGCAACAGCCCCCAAAGAAGCGCGGAGAGTGAAAACCGGCTAGTTTATACCCCTGCAACTCAGACCTTCCTCCCATTGTTAAATGTCCTTAGGTAATCCCTCCCTGCACCTCACCTAGGCCCTTTAGTGTGCTAATGTTTTGAGCCAAATGCAGCGGCCCTTAAAGGAGTCCTGCAACACCCGGCATCCCATGTGGTTCCCGGGCACCGCAGGGAGTAATTCCTGAGCGTCCTGGGTGTGACCCAAAGAGCAAAGTAAACACATAAAGACTGAGTGGTGGCGTCCAGGGGTGCCGTGCAGGAGGCCTGGACTCACTGACAGCTCTCGAGCCCGCCCGCCGCTGTGCCAATCTGCAGAGCCAGCGGTGGCGTCGGGACTTCTGCCTCCGCAGAGCTGTGTCAGACCCCAGAGCAGGGTCGCTGGGAAGGCCAGACAGGCTCACTCAGGCTGGTCAACCTTTCCTGTGCATAGTCTCGGAAGGACAAGAGCAGACCAGAGACCAGTTTGTCACAGCCCGGCTCATCGAGATCCACCCCGCAGCAGTTTTTTTTTTCAATCCGGCCCAGGTATGCTGAACCAGAGACTCTCAGACATGGGGCAGAGCTGCTCCTTGCTCTCCCTGTGCCCAGCTGCTCATGAGGCACCCTGGAGTCATGGCGGGTTCTAGCCCTGGCCTGCCACCCCAGCAGAGCCTCACAACAAGCCAGATGAACCCCCTACTCCATGGGGGCCGCCATTTTCCACATCGGACTTCCCTCTCATCACAACTCCACCCAGCAGACCAGACTATCACAGCCCGGTTTGCGGCCTCGTGGTTCATCAATAATTGCTTTATTTAGAGGTGACTACAAGAGTATGCCACCTGCACGGCAAGCCTGGCAAGCTGCTCGTGTCGTATTTGATATGCCAAATACCAGTAACATTTATATTAGGTCATTCCCGTGACCTAATATAATGGTTTGAGGCTCTTTATGTTCCTGGAGCAAGCAGATGCCTTTGGGTTCTACTAGCACGAGACAGGACATATGGAGATATTACTGGTGCCCGCTCTAGCAAATAGATGATCAACGGGAAGATAGTGATAGTGATAGTCTCGGAAGACTTCCTGGAGGAGGAGGCCTGGAGGCAGACGCGCTTGGATAAAGCTCCTTGGAGTTGCCGGTGTGTGCATGTTGGTACACGTGTGCCTGGGTCTGCATTGTGTGTGAATGCCTGCATAGTATCTGTGCGTGTATTATATGCGTGTATGGGGGGTGTGTGCACATATACGAGCGTGAGTGTGCCTGAGTGCGTGCTTGCATTGTTCTCTTGTGTGCCTGCACGTGTGTTGCACGTGTGTTGCACGGGTGTGTTTGCATGTCTGCCTGAGTGTGCACACATGCTTGCAATGCCAGTACATGTGTGAGAGCGTCTGTGAGCATCGTACACATCTCTCTGCTGTGACTGTATGTTGGTTACGTGCAGGTGTGTGAGCCCTAGAGCACGTGTGTGCACTTAAAGTGTATGTTCACACTCATGATGCGTGTTGAGCACGTCCCTGTGTGTGGGCAGCGGCCAGCTGGAGGGCCCGGATGGCCCCTGCATGCGTGGGGCCGAGTGTGTCTCCAGGCTGGTGACCTTGGACCTGGCGCCCCACAGGGCCAAGGCGAAGTTTCTCCTTGGAGGCTGCAAACTCCCCCCCAGGGCCAGACGTGGTGCCCCTCAGAGCCCCAGCCGTTTCCTGTAACGGAGGCGCCTTCCTGAGCAGGAGGCCGGGCGGCTCTTCCTTCTGTGGCTCCTGGTGCCCGGGATCTCTGTGCTCGGGGCCCACGTTCCCAGACCCCTGCAGCCGGCGCACAGCCCGAGTGTGGTCCTGGAAGAGCCCTCACACCTCCTTGCTCTCCTGCCGGGCAGGCGGGCGGTGGGTGGTCAGTGGTCAGCCAAGTGGCCAGCCCTGTGGACCCTGGTGCTCCATTCCCGTTCCTGAGTTGTCCTGGGAGGCTGCGCCAGGGGGTGGCAGGACCCGGCGCCCTCTGGGGAGCACTGTCCAGTGGGCTCTGCTTCCCCAGGGGGAGACGGGCCCACGGGCCACAGCCACGGGCGGGAGCTGCTCAGCCCCAGCTCCGGGACATGGGGAGACACTCGCGCCTCCTGCACTCAGGGAGCCTGTCCACAGCCTGAGCCCAGCTCATATCCCACCACGCCCATGGGACCCCGGAGAGCCTGCTGGAGGGCGCGCACCCAAGCATGTGTGTGCCCGTGAAGTCTGCATGTATGTGCCCACCTGCATGTGTCTGCCTGTGCATATGTGTTCACGTGTGTGCACACGTGCGATGCAGTGCTGCAAATCTTTGTGCATCTCTGCACCCATGTGCTGCCGTGTGTGCCGTGTGTGCTGTTACGTATGTGTGCTGCCGTGGGTGTGTACCGTGTGTGTACCGTGTGTGTGCTAGTGTGTATGTGTGCTGCCGTGTGTGTGTGCTCCCATGTGTGTGCCATGTGTCTGCTGTTGTGTGTGTTGCTGTGTGTACCGTGTTTGCTGTTATGTGTGCGTGCTGCCGTGGGTGTGCTACCGTGTGTACCGTGTGTGTGCTAGTGTGTATGTGTGCTGCCTGTGTGTGCTGCCATGTGTGTGCCATGTGTGTGCGCGCCATATGTGCCGTTAGTGTGTGCTGCCGGTGTGTGCTGTGTGTGTGCTCCCATGTGTGCACCACGTGTGCTATTGTGTATGTGCTGTCCGGTGTGTGGGCTGTTATGTATATGTGCTGCCGTGTATGTACCGTGTGTGTACTGTTGTGTATATGTGTGCTACTGTATGTGTGCTGCCGTGTATGTGTGCCGCTGTGTGTGCCGTGTGTGTACTGTTGTGTATGTGTGCTGCCGTGTGTGTTGCCGTGTATGTGCCGCTGTGTGTCCCGGTGTGTATGCGTTGTGTATGTGTGCTGCCGTGTGTGTGCTGCCGTGTGTGTTGCCGTGCATGTGTGCCGCTGTGTGTGCCATGTGTGTTACCATGTGTGCATGTGTCAGTATACTGCTGTGTGTGGCCCTAACCAGCAGATTCTTTGTCTTTTTGTGTTGGAGGCATGTCCAGTTGTCCAGTGATGCTGGGGGACTGGGCAGTTCAAAGCTCTGGACCGAGGCTCTGTGCTGGCGGCTCCCAGCATGCGGCAGAGTGGGGGTGCCCGGCACTCATGGACAGGAGCTTGCGCAGTGGAGACATCTGCTCTGTGCGTCGGCGTGGGCCAGGGAGTCAGGGAACGGGCCCCAAGGTGGTGACCGGCCACAAGTCCACGTCGTGCTTCCCAGGCCCACGGCCCTACCCTGGAGACCAGCTGCTCTACGGGGTGAAGGCGGGAGAAGGGAGGGAGGGGAGGGGCAGGAAGGGAGGAGGGGTCACTGGTGACCTGCGGGGCAGCGGCTGCTCTGTGGCCCCCAGAGGACAGCAGACCCCTGGGCAGGGGGACCTCTCGGGTGAGCCGCGGCATCCAGAAACAGCAGGTCTGAGCCCGCAGCACCTCCAGACTAGCGGTGGCAGCAGCCCAGGGCTGACCCAGGTGGGGGGTGCCCCTACTCATGGCTCCTCCCGGGGGCACCCCCTGCTCCCCAGCGTGGGGCCCTCACACCCTGACAAGACCCTGACTACTGGTCTGTGGGGGCCATGTGAGGGTCGGGGGCTCTTCTCTGGCCCTTGCTCCCTTGCCCGGGGTCAGCTGTCCTGGGGGACCCTGGATGTCAGCAGATGACGACTCGGTCCAACTTCCCGCCTTGCCCCCCCACCACCCCAGGGGCCACTAGGCCATGACCAGCCCCCACAGAACATCCTGGGGCAGCTAAAACCTGAACCAGGCCTGGCCCAGCCTCTCATGGACCCAAGAGCTGCCCCAAAGGAAAGGAGATGCTCAGCGGCGCCACCTGAGCCCAACACTGAGCTGAAACCTCCCTTGTCCCTCCACCCCAGTGGAGCCAGGAGTCAGCCCAGAGCAAGGAGCACAGTGCCGGGAGTCCGCCCTGAGCACAAGGGCAGGAGTAAGCCCTGAGCACAGAGCCAGGAGTCAGCCCTAAGCACAGGGCAAGAGTCAGCTCTGAACACGGGACCGGGAGTCAGCCCTAAGCACAGAGTCAAAAGTCAGCTCTGAGCACAGGACCAGGAGTCCGCCCTGAGCACAGTGCCGGAGTCAGCCCTGAGCTCAGGGTCAGGAGTCAGCCCTGAGCACAGAACCAGGAGTCAGCCCTGAGCACAGAACCAGGAGTCAGCCCTGAGCACAGAACCAGGAGTCATCCTGAGCACAGGGCCGGTAGTCAGCCCTGAGCACAGTGTTGGGAGTCAGCTCTGAGCACAGAGTCAGGAGTGAGCCCTAAGCACAGAGTCAAAAAGTCAGCCCTCCCGCCCAGGAGCTGCCTGGGGGCCATCGGCCAGAGCATGCAGAGCCTCCAAGCGGCTGGGGAGGCTGGAACTCGGCTCACGCTGGGCCCAGCTGACTATGGGGGCCCCGAGGAGGGCAGATGGGTTTTGGGAGTGGGCCCGCCACCTCTGGGGGGTCCCGGAAGCAGCCGGATGAGACTCGCCCATCACACTAGCCACCATTTTCGCGTCCGGACGCTGGGAAACTGCCTCACGACCAGATCAACAGAGCAAAACCAGTTCGAGCCCAGGTCGCGAGGCCGCAAGCTGCAGTCCACTAGAATAGTGAAACAGTAATGTCTTTTAATGCACTGCATTCCATGAAGAGCAGGAAAGTTTGGTGGGAAGGAGATATGAAGAGGAAAGAAAATGACATACAGAACCCCAAGTAGTTGAGGTGCGGGAGGGGAGGGAGGTGGGGACATTGGTGATGGGAGATGGGTTTGGGTGGAAGGATCGTGTTGGAACACGTGACAGAACCTACATGAGCATCTAACAATTGTATGTCTAAAATGGTGTATATATTGGGGAAATAATAAAATTAATTAAAAAAGTCAGCCCTGAGCTCAGAGCCAGGAGTCAGCCCTGAGCACCGAACCAGGAATCAGCCCTGAGCACAGAGCCGGGAGTCAGCCCTGAGCACAGAACCAGGAGTCATTCCTGAGCACAGAACCAGGAGTCAGCCCTGTGCACAGGGCCAAGAGTCAGCCCTGAGCACGGGGCCGGGAATCAGCCCTAAGCACAGAGTCAGGAGTCAGCCTTGAGCACAAGGCCAGGAGTCCACCCTGAGCACAGAACTAGGAGTCAACCTTGAGCACTGGGCCAAGAGTCAGCCCCTGAGCACAGAGCCGGGGAGTCAGCCCCTGAGCACAGGTTCTGGAGTCAGCCCTAAGCACAGAGCCAGGAATAAGCCCCTGGCACAGAGCCAGGAGTGAGCCCTGAGCACAGAGACAGGAGTGAGCCCTGAGCACAGAGCCAGGAGTCAGCCGTGAGCACAGGGCCAACAGTCAGCTCTGAGCACAGGGCCAGGAGTCAGCCCTGAGTACAGAGCCTGGAGTGAAAGCCAAGCACAGAGCCAGGAGTCAGCCTGAGCACAGAGCCAGGAGTCAGCCTGAGCACAGAGCCAGGAGTCAGCCTGAGCACAGAGCCAGGAGTCAGCCTGAGCACAGAGCCAGGAGTCAGCCTGAGCACAACCAGATGCGGCTGCCCCCTACACCCAGATGTGGGCTGGCTCAGCCCAGTCCTAAGATCTCTTATGCTTGGCTGTCAGTAACAGGAGCTAAGAGCAGGGCCAGGAGTCGGGGGCTCAGCCCCAGGTGCTCTGTGGACTGTCCTAGAATGTTATGGGCCACGTCTGAGAAGTCTGGGCTGGGCTGCCCCCTCCCTGTCCTCCAGCCTTAAGGCCTCTGACTGCCCTGGCTGCTGGGTAGGGCCAGTTGTCCTGGGCAGAGCTAGAAGGAAGCTGAGTGCTCGGCTAGGGCCCCTCTGCACCGGGGTGCAGCCGCCCCCTGCCAGGAAGACCCCGAGATGAAAGGTCCCCTTTGAACACCTGCCTTCATAGTGGTCCCACAGTCTGCGGCAAGAGTAATGTCCACATTGAGGCCCGAGCGATAGCACAATTGGGAGGGCGTTTGCCTTGCAGGTGGCCGACCCGGGTTCAATCCCTGGCATCTCATAGGGTCCCCCGAGCACCACCAGGAGTAATTCCTGACCATCGCCAGGTATGAGCCAAAAAGAAAAAAAATTACAAAAAGTAACGACCTCAGCTGTGGGGGCTGGCGGGCTCGCTTCCTGGGCCGCTGCCTGCTCTGGCCCCTGGTCCTGGTTGGGGGATTCGGCTTATTGCTGGACAAGGGACAGCACCCTGAGGCCCCTGTGGAGTGGCGGCTGAGGAGTGTAGTTGGGGTGTGAGTGAATGGGGTGTGAGCGTGGGGGTGTAAGTTGGGGCATGTGAGAGTGAATGGTTGTGAGTGTGTATGGGTGTATAATGAATGTGTGTGAGTGGGTGTGTATATGAGCGTGAATGTGTGGGGTGTGGGTGAATGTGAGTGGGCATGTGTAAGTAAATGTGTGAGAGGATGTAAGTGGGTGTGAGTGCATGAAAAATGAGTGAATTGTGTGAGTAGGTAATGTAAGCATAAGTGGCTGCTTGTGAACATGAGGTGTCTGAGTGGGTATGTGTGAACATGAGTGTGTGTCTGGGTATGTGTGAACATGAGTGTGTGTGAGTGGGTATGTGTGAATGTGTGTGAGTGGTTGTGTGTGAGTGGGTATGTGTGAACGTCAGTGTGTCTGGGTATGTGTGAACGTGAGCGTGTGTGAGTGGGTATGTGTGAACGTCAGTGTGTCTGGGTATGTGTGAACGTGAGTGTGTGTGAGTGGCTATGTGTGAACATGACTGGGTGTGAGTGTGAGTGAAAGGTGAGTCTGTGTGAGTGTGATTGTGTGAGTGTGTGTGCAGGCCGTGTGTCTGCACTGGGCCAGAGGCAGCCTGTGGCCAGCCATCTCTGCTCTCTGCTGTCTCTCCCCAGGCCTGGTTTGTGCCCAGGGTGAGGCCCAGCCCTCACCGGCGTCTCTGCCCCCAGGTCCGGACCCACAGCCAGCCCCAAATCCTTCCCTGGACCAACTATGCTCAGGGTGGCGCAGAGGTGCGGGGTCCCAGGGGCCGTGCCTTGCCGGGAGCCCCTGCGGATTCCCAGAGCCCGAGAGGCCTGCAGGGGGGACCCCACAGCCGTTACAGGCCGTTACCCTGGTGCTTATCTGGCTCCTGCCTCTTACGCCACGTCCCCAACCGTCCTGGAGTCGGGGGCTCTGCTGCGCCGCCCCAGACAGACGGTTAAGGCTTCCGCTGTTGGGGCGAGGACAGGCCCATCTGTGTGAGGCAGGCCCCGCACCCCCCGCCACAGGGAACTCCCAGGCTGGCTGCATGTGTGAGCACGTGCATGACCTGGTAAGCGTGTGCACATGTGTGAGTGGGCTGTTGGCGTCTATGAGAGAGAATATGTGTGTGAGCTTGTGTGGGTGCATGTGTGTGAGCGTGTGCGTTTGTGTGTGTGTTTGCATGTGTGGGTGCATGCCAGCAACCGGCTCCCACATGCCTGTGTCTCCTCCCCACCCTCAGGACTCAGCACAAGCTTCCGGGCAAAGGTCAAAGGCCGCTGGTCCTGCCGTGCCAGATCTGACTGTTTCCTGCATCACACACAACGCGAGGGCAGCGACAGGCTCATGAATGACCTGAGAGCAGCTGCGTCACAGCTTTCCTCGGGGCGACCACAGGAGACTGGAGAAACGGCTCCTTCCCACCCACCATGCACATGCACACGGGGGCCCTGCACATACGTGTCTATACATGCATGTACAAATGCACGGGACAGTCATGTGTGCACACACGAACTCCTGCCTGGCTTGTTTAGCAGGAGGCTCCAGGAGGGTGCCCTGAGACTGAGGGCGGCAGCCTGGGCTGTCGGCAGCAACTTGGCACCCAGCGAGGGTCTCTGAGACCCTCCCCAGGGGACCCCACGTCCCCCCCAGCTGGCTGAGGAGCTCTAGGGCTAGGAGCAGAGAGGTCAGGCCTGCCCATCTGTGTGGCACACGGGTTATGTGGCAGCTTACGTGTGACCTTGACATGTGACCCTTCGACCCGGGAGTGAACCCGTGACACTGTGACCTTGAGCACCCTCGGACCCGTAGTCTGGCCCCCAAACCCTGAGCACCCCTGACCAGTAGTCCGACCTCCATGAGCGCCCTCTGACCTGTGATTGACCCCCAGGTGGCCCATGGCCCAGCTCGGGCGTCAGGCTGCCCTTCGGGGCAGTGCCTGGTCAGCCTCCGGACGGGCCCGGCTCCCGCTCTGCCGAGTGGGCCCTCCCCTCCCGGGCAGTGTTCTTGGACAGGGGACCTTGGAGGGGCGGTTTGGGGGGGCTGATGTGTCTGGGGCTCCTCTGCTCAGGCCCCCTGTGAGCCCAGCCGGGGGCCTGAAGCTGGAGCTTGGGGCAGGTGGACAGGACTGTCCCACATGGACACTGCCCCCAAATCCTCAGGATAGGGCATAAGGAATGTTCTGGAATTGGTTCTAGAAGCTTCCAATTCCCCAGCGATGGCCTGGCGACCTCTGTCCAGGCCAGACAGGCCATGTCCTTGGCCACGCCTGACCTGGCCCCCTGTAGGAGGGTCTAGCCCTGGGGCCAGGCCTCCCCATTTCAGCCCTCTTCACCCCAAACATCGGGGTGCAGGTGGGGTCACTGCCTCGAGCTTCTGTCTTGTACCTCACCCAGGACAGGGCGCTGCAGTGCCAGGGGCCACTGACCTGCCTGGGGCTGGGCTGAGCGTGTGCCTTGGGATGAATCTTCAGGCTAAATATGAGCACTGAAATCTAGTCCCATTTTCAGGGAAGCAGGAAGCACAGAGCATGTATTTGGATGTGTATGTGCATGCAGAATCAAAGGCTTTCTGTAAATCAATGAACGTGAGACAGAGCGGCATCTTGTACTCCCTACAAACCTCAATGAGCTTGGTTACCGTGTGGCTATGGTCTATTGTGCTGAATCCTTTCCGGAAGCCTGCTTGCTCGCATGGTTGTCCTTTATCTAGTGTTCTGCTAATTCTGTTCAGGATGACTCGTGTAAACAGCTTGTAGATGATGGACAACAGGCAGATGGGGCGATAGTTGCCAATGTCGTGAATGTCTCCCTTCTTGAACAGTAGAATTGTCCTGCTGGTTTTCCATTGGGAGAGCACCTTGCATTCGGACAGGTAGCGTGTGAAGAGCCGAGCTAGTGTATTGATGAGTACTGAAGGCAGATTCTTCAGGTGTTCGGGTCTGACTTTGTCTGGGCCTGGTGCTGTTTCCTTCTTTACTGATGAAATGGCATGTCAGATTTCAGAAGATAAAACGTTGGGAATGACATATCCATCTTGTGGAATTTGGTATGTGGGCAGGTGGACATGGCTATCAAAGAGATTTGAGTAGAAGTCCTGGATAATCTTCTCCATTGCCTTTCTGGAAGATGTGATAGATCCATCAGGGCATCGGAGGGCAGTCATCTTGGTCTTATAGTTGGCGAAGGACAGGCGGGCGGTGCGAATGCTTTTCCAGCTTCTGCTGCATCTTCCAGTATTTCTGCTCTTCTGTCTTTGAGGTCTTCCTTTATTGCTTCTCTGCACCGCTTTGCAAGCTTGGACATTAGCATTTGGTCACCTGAGGCTCACGCCTTGCCACATTGGTGAATGAGCTCGAGAGTTTCTGAAGACAGGCGTCCTTTTTGTGTCTTTCTCTCTCTCAGCCTTTGATTCTGTGGAGACTGAAGCGGTCATCGAAGCCCTAGCCAAACAGGGTGTTCAAACCCAATACATCAAGATCCTTCGTGAGCTGTATTACGGATTCACCACCAGGATCTCACCATTCTACAAGGAAGTGATCATTGATGTCAAAAGAGGGGTTCGACAGGGTGATACCATTTCACCAAAACTCTTCAGCGCCACCCTCGAGAACATCATGTGACAATTAGAATGGGAAGGAATGGGAGTGAAGATAGATGGTCGGCAACTACACCACCTCCGCTCGCTGATGACATCGTTCTAATAACACCAAACATTAGCCAAGCGGCACAAATGCTAGCTGA
Source organism: Cryptotis parvus (assembly GCA_021461705.1). Taxonomy (NCBI): domain Eukaryota; kingdom Metazoa; phylum Chordata; class Mammalia; order Eulipotyphla; family Soricidae; genus Cryptotis; species Cryptotis parvus. The sequence goes on from JAJIBD010013811.1 coordinate 25,939, forward strand.
CTTCGACCGAGAATGTGGAAAGATAGGTCTATAGCTGAATCTGAAGAAAACTATGTTCATGAAAAATGAACTAGTTCCAGAGGCCCCATTCACTCTCAATGGAACAGACATCTCTGAATGCAGCAGTTATGTGTACCTAGGTCGAAAAGTCAACATGATGAACGACCTAAAACCTGAGCTACGCAGGAGGAAGAGAGCGGCATGGAATGCCTTCAAAAGCATCGAAGAAATAGCTAAAAGATTAAAGAACCTCCGGCTCCGGGTACATCTCTTCAACTCCACCATTCTCCCTGCATTAACATATGCCTCAGAGACCTGGGTCCTACGAAAGCAGGATGAGAATGCTATTCGGGTCTCCCAGAGAGGCATCGAAAGAGCTATGCTTGGAATATCACGCCTCACTCAAGTGAGAGAAGGAATCCGGAGTTCTGACCTCCATCGCTATTCCAGAATCAGGGACGCTGTCTCGCTTTGGCATCGAAAATCAGATGGGCTGGACATGTAATGCGATTTGGAGACAACCGCTGGACTAGAGCCGTTACCGACTGGATCCCACGGGATGTCAAAAGATCACTTGGGCGCCCACCTACAAGATGGTCAGACTTCCTTGTCAAGACCCTGAAGGAACGGTTTGAGGCTCTTCATATTCCTGAATCAACCAGATTCCACTGGGCTACATTGGCACGTGATAGGGTCCAATGGAAATGTTACTGGCGCCCGCTCGAGCAAATCGATGAATAACGGGATTCAAGTGATCAAGTGATCAAGTGCTGTGCATGCAGACACGGCCCTGTGTGTGTGTGATGTGAGAGTTCATGTGCAAGATGCCTGAGGGTGCACCTGCAAGCACTCAAGCATTCCTGGGAATCCGGGGATTCTGGGAGTCCGGGAGTCTGTGGGAGTCTGGGAGCCTCTGGGAGTCTGGGAGTCTGTGGGATTCTGGGTGTCCAGGAGTCTATGGGAGTCCAGGAGTCTATGGAGTCTGGGAGCTTGTGGGAGTCTGTGGGAGTCTGTGGGAGTCTATGGGAGTCTCTGGGTCTGGGAGTCTGTGGGAATCTGTGAGTTTGTGGGAGTCTGTGGGAGTCTGTGAGTCTGTGGGAGTCTGTGGGCATCTGTGAGAGTCTGTGAGTCTGTGGGAGTCTGTGAGTCTGTGGGAGCCTGTGGGAGTCTGGGAGACTGTGGGATTCTGGGTGTCTGGGAGTCTATGGGAGTCGGAAGTCTATGGAGTCTGGGAGCTTGTGGGAGTCTGTGGGAGTCTGTGGGAGTCTGGGAGTCTATGGGATTCTGTGGGTCTGTGAGTCTGTGGGAGTCTGTGGGAGTCTGTGGGAGTATGTGTGTGTCTGTGAGAGTCTGTGAGTCTGTGGGAGTCTGGGAGTCTGTGGGAGTCTGTGGGAGTCTGGGAGTCCGGAAGTCTGTGGGAGTCTGTAGGAGTCTGTGAGTCTGTGGGAGTCTGTGGGAGTCTGTGGGAGTCTGTGAGTCTGTGGGAGTCTGTGGGAGTCTGTGGGAGTCTGTGAGTCTGTGGGAGTCTGTGGGAGTCTGTGGGAGTCTGAGGGAGTCTGTGGGAGTCTGTGGGAGTGTATTGTGATCTGGGCATGTGTATATGTGTGTGCTCTGTGCATGCACACAGGCATGTATGCTCATATGTACATGAGCAGATAGGTGTGCTATCTTACATGAGTGTGACCTGCAAATTGATATGCACACGTGTCAGCGTAGGTGAGTAGGTGTGTGTGTGCACATGTGCACAACTGTGCGTGTGTGTGCATGTACATGCACGAATGTGCGTGTGTGTGCATATATGCATTGCAAAGGTGTGTCCATGTGGACATGTTTGTTGTATATGCACACATATGCATGTTCAATGTGTGGTGGAGGGCCAGAGAGATAATGCAGCAAGTGGGGTGTTTGCCTTATACGCGGTCCACCAAGGTTCCATCCCTGGCATCCCATTTGTTTGAGCTCAGAGCCAGGAGTAACCCTTGAGCACGGCCAGCTGTGGTGGCTGGCCACAAAACAAAACAAAACAAAACAAGCAAACATATAAAAACCCAAACACCAAAACCCATGTAAGTGGTGTCCCTGGTTGCTGGGCTCCAGGGGAAACTGAGTAAGCAGTCAGGTCTCTCCCACTGTGTGAGGGCGAGGACCCTGACCAAGACGCATCCCCTTCCCGGGCCTCAGCCGGAGACTGGAGGAGCCTGAGCCTCTGCGTCTTTGGGGACAGGAGCCCAGGGCCACCCGATGGGAAGACCCCCGAGGTGAGTTCAGGGTAGGGCTGCTGGCGGGCTCCCCATCCCTGTGGGTGGCCTGTGCCCTGGGGTCTTACCTGGATGCGGCTCTGAGGCAGGGGCAGCAGGCGCCTCGCAAGCAGTGAGGGGCGTCGGAACGTGGAGGGTCACGAGCCAAGTGTGGCTGCGTGCCCAGGGTTTCTGTCCCCTGCTTGTCACTGCAGTTCAGCGGCCAGGCACCAGAGGGCGGCCACGAGCAGAGAGCTGGCAACCGAGCCCGCCCTGACTCGGGCAGCCGTTTGCCCGCGCCCAGAGAGCACCAGACCCCCGGGCACCTGGCAGACAGCAAACCCGAGTCTCTGACTGGGAGGAGCTTTCCAGTGCAGGGACCAGCCAAACGAGTGGGGGTGGGAGGGCAGGGCAGGGCGAGGTGACCAGGGTGGACCCCAGAGCTGCGTCAGGCAGGGGCGAGTGGGTGAGTCCCAGCAACCTCGTTCTAGAGCATGCCGGGACTTTTCCGTCTCTTGCCACCGGTCCTCCCTGCACTCCTTCCAGGCCTAGGGGACCAGGAGCACCAAGGGCAGGCAATAGAGCCTGGCTGGCTGGCCACGTGCTGGCCATGGCAGAGGCTGCGTCCCAAGGTCTCCTGGGCCAGGATTCCGTGTGGAGCTGAGGCCGTGGCTGAGGGGAGCACTCTGGGGCCACGGCCCAGTCTAGCCCTCTGCCTCGTCCCTGCGTCCCCACAGGGTGGTCTCAGCCCCTCGGGCCAAGGCTCAGGTCTCCACTTCCCACAGGCGGGGCGGGGCGAGAGGCAGCGCCATCTGGGACAGCGCCTTGCACGCCTGGCCCCTGGGCACTGCCGGGAACACCCTCAGCACACACGCTCCCGCCACGGCCCGAGGCTCTGGGCTCAGCTGCCCTGCCCCCACACCCAAAGGCAGATGGGGGCCGCTTTCTGGGTGGGGTCTGCCCGGTCCTGAGGACACAGGGCTTCATGGGCCAAACCAGGTGTCAGCAGGACACTGGACACCGGCTGGACGGCCGGACCAGCACCATGGCCCAGGAGTGGAAGCTTTGGGGTTCCCTGAGACCACCTGGGGGCGAATGAGGTCAGGACCCCAGGGCAGGACGTAGGCCACTGAGCGCATGAGGCCTGCTCCCACACTGAGGGGGAGGGCGCACGCACCAACTCCTTCTAGAACTTTCTTCAGCTCCTTGTCGTGTTAGCACGTGTCGTGTTAGCACGTGTACTCAGGCACTAACACACTCATCCATACACCCACATTTCACACATTCATACACACAACACACAGTACTCACTCTCTCATATGAACACTCACATGCTCACACATGTGAGTTTGATTGTCCAGGAGCCCCCGTGTGGCTGGGGTGGGAGCACAAGCCCCCAGGAGCTGACGGCTCCGAGGAGCAGCCCAGGAAAGAGGCCGAAAGCCTGTATCCACCGTTCTTGCCTGTGTCATCCGGCACCTGGTCCGTCACGCGGGGTGGCTGCTGACCTGCCGCGGGCCTTCAGCGTCTCAGGGAGCCAAGGAGGGCAGTGCGACTGGTCACCTACCCTGAGCTTGGGGTCCGGTGGGTCGGGGCAGGGGACGCTGGGCCTCCCACCTGCTGGCCGGGACCCCAGCAGCCGAAAGTGTTTGGGGGCACCTGCAGGACTGATCCTATGAGAGCCACATGTGATCACATGTGTGAGGCCTAAGGGGTCATGTATGATGTGCATGTGAGGCCATTATGGTGACCATGTGAGTCGTGTGGTGGCATTGTGGTCGCATGTGTAGAGCCACATGAGTGATACCATGGGCCATGTATGGCAGCTGATATGAGAGTTCGCTTCATCTATGATTGATATGAGATGCCTGGAGCTATGCGTGATCGTGCATGGGGAACAGCCAGTCACGCGAGTGAGGCATGTGCGGCCCATGTAGGACTGTTTGTGCGAGGCTGTGGAGACCGTGAAGATAGTGCTTATGAGATCTGCGGCGCTGTGTGTAACCTTGCATGTGAGGTATGTGGAAACACTGTGTGATCATGTGGAGGAGTGTGGGTCATGCACATACATGTGAGTTGTGTGTGACATGTATGATGCTATAAGTCACGTGGAGACTCTTGTGAGGCATGTGAGAACCATGCATGATGATGCATGTGAGGCGTGCAGGGACCGTGTAGGACACGTCTGCCATGGAACGGTGCCGGTGCCGTCGCTCTCGCTCCCGCCTCCCCGTTCCTGGCTGCGGCGGGTTCTCTCAGGCGCTGTGGCGTGCAGAGACCTGACAGGACGCTCCGGGGCTCTGGCTGGGGATGAGTCTGGCTGGGCCCGTCTGGGCTCACAGAGGAGATGGCGCCGCTGTGAGAAAAGAGGCTGAGAATCGAGCCAGGTGAGAAACGCTGACAAGAGTCAGGTGGGGGGCTGCTGAGTCCCGGCCCGAGGGGAGGGGCTTAGACTCCACCCACGGAGCCCACCCTGAAGATCCTGGGTGCAGGAGCCCGCACACAGACTGGTGGGGCGCAGCACTCACTTTCCTCATACAGTATGCACATGACACACACATACACACAGTCATTCACATATGACACACACTCACACATGACACATTCACACACTTGACACACATGCGTACCACACATACTCGTACTCACAAGACACACATGTACGCACAATCACTCATACCCACAAGCCTAACTCACACCCTAACACTCTCTCACATACTAATTCATTCACAAGCACGTGTACTCACGCACTAACACGCTCACCCATACACCCACATTTCACACATTCATACACACAACACACAGTACTCACTCTCACATATGAACACTCACATGCTCACCCACAGACTCACACACCCACAACTCACACTTTCACACATACGCACCATTAGTCACACCCACATACTCACACACATACTCATATACACTAGCAACTCATGCTCACACTTATGCTTACACAGTCACACACAAACTCACAATGACACACACCCATCTAGTCACATACTCTCACACTCACACCTGCTCTTACACTCATCACTTATATACTTACATACACATACTCACACTCACCCACACACAACCTCTACACACATGCTCATATGCACGCTTTCTTACACACTCACACAGACTCACACTTAATCACTCACGCATGCTCACACTCGCACTCGCACACATACTTGGCGCAGTCACACACTCGCACGCGCATGCACCCTGTGTTACGTGGGTCTGTGACCCCCCTTGCAGGCCCCCTCTCCTCAGGGCCCCCCACCTGGCCTCCGACCCCTCCAGGAGTGACTTTGAGGAGCAGCCTCTGGCCCTGCTCTGCCCGCCAAGGCTGTGGCAGCGGCCCCTGGGTGAACTCGGGCGCAGTGTGCAGGTGCCGGGCCGGGAGCCAGCCCCAACAATGGAGGCCCTGTAGTCGCGGGCGGGCTGCTGGGAGCCACCGCTCAGCCCCCTGCACTGCCCGCCCTGGCCCGCTTTGTCACCTGCCCCTGCTGCCTGCGGGGCCCTGCCAGTGCCTGGACGCTAGCTCCCAGACTGCGCCCACTCCTCCTGGGGGTCCGGGGCGCGTGTCCCGGCTGCCGGGAAGGGACGGCCCGGGGCAGTGAGGGGGCTCTGCTCTGAGTCAGGAGGGCAGCACACAGCCCCGTGAGGACGCAGCTTCCGGGCCGGTCCCTCTCCACGCCCCTCCCTCCACCGGGCCGGCTCTGTGTGTCCGGCACAGGCAGCAGCTGTGCATCCACTCGGGGCAGGAGGCTGCAGTTCTGGGCTAGGCCAAGGCCCCCGTGGCCTCCTCAGAATCCCCCCAGCTCCCCCTGTGTCCAAACAATGGGACAGGGGTGCTGGGGTGGGGTGGCTGATTGGGTGGTGGGGTGGGTGGGGGGCATGGGGTGGGGGTAGGGGGTGGCTGGTGGGATAATTCAGGGGCAGACGGTGGGTGTAGATGATGGACGTGTCCTTGGGAGTGGACAGTGGACTCTCGCCTCTGGCCATTCTCTGCTCTTCTGCTTGAGTTAAGACGAGCTCCTGACAGTGCTCAGGAACATGCAGGCCGCCACTGTGCTGTCACTGGGCGCAGGAGACTCCAGGAACCATCCTCAGGACAGTCGGGGGACAGATGCGGGCACAGAAGCACAGGAACAGACACGGGGATGGACATGGGGACAGACAGAGATGGACACGGGGATAGACACGGGGATGGAGACAGGGATGGAGACGGACACGGGGACAGACAGCGGGGACAGACACAGAGACGGACATAGGGACAGACACGGGGACAGACAGAGACGGACATAGGGACAGACACAGGGACAGACACGAGCACGGACATAGGCACAGACACGGGAATGGACATGGGGATGGAGACGGGGACAGACAGAGATGGACACGGGGATGGAGACAGGGATGGAGAGGGGGATGGAGATGGACATGGGGACGGACATGGGGACAGACACGGGGACAGACATGGGGACAGACAGGGACAGACACAGGGACAGACACAGGGACAGACATCGGGACAGACACGGGGACAGACATGGGACGGACATGGGGACAGACATGGGGACAGACATGGGGACAGACATGGGGACAGACACAGGGACAGACATGGGGACAGACATGGGACAGACATGGGGACAGACATGGGGACAGACACGGGGACAGACATGGGGACAGACATGGGGACAGACATGGGGACAGACACAGGGACAGACATGGGGACAGACACAGGGACAGACATGGGGACAGACATGGGGACAGACATGGGGACGGACATGGGGACAGACACGGGACAGACATGGGGACAGACACGGGGACGGACACAGGGATGGACATGGGGATGGACACAGGGACGGGGACGGACATGGGGACAGACACAGGAACAGACATGGGGACGGACACAGGGACAGACACGGGACGGACATGGGGACAGACACAGGGAGGACACGGGGACAGACATGGGGACGGACAAGGGACAGACATGGGGACGGACATGGGGGACAGACAAACATGGGGACGGACACAGGGACAGACACGGGGACGGACATGGGGACAGCCAGGGACGGACAGGGGACAGACTCGGGGACACTTGGGACGGAGAGGCTCTGAGCAGCAGGGGCGCGCGGCACGGCGTGGCTGAATGACGCCCTGTCCCAGCTCTGAGGGACTTTCTTCATCTGTGGGAACGTGGTGGGCGAGTGGCCTGCCCTGGGTGCCAGATCAGCCGGGTCAGGCGGCTGCCCAGAACAAAAGGCCCTCTTTACTCCCAGCAGTGGCGGGTCATGAGGTCACCCAGCAGAGTCCCCAGGAGCCCGCAAAGGGACCCCCTGGGAGAATGGGCATCTGTGCCTATGTCAGGACGTGGTCGCAGGGTCCACACTGCGGGTGTGGGCAGAGCAGGGAGGAGGGAGGAGAGGGCAGACGCGGGACTGAGCAGAAACGTTATTGTGTGTTTACTGTGGCTCAGAGCCACACCGAGACACGCCTCATCTCGGCTTCTGGGCCTGTCCCTGAAGCCCCATTTCCGACGCAAGCTGGGTGCAAGAACTGGGACTTGCCTGAGATCTCAGGGAAGGAAGGATCAGATCCAGGCAGATGGATGGACAGACAGATGGGTGATGGCCGGTGGGTGATGAATAGATTTTGTGGATGGATGGATGGACAAAGGGTAGACAGATTCGTGTGAGTGGGTGGGTGGGTGGGTGGGTGTATGGATGCGTGGATGGTTGGGTAGGTGGGCGGGTGGATTTGTGGATGGATGAGTGAGTATATGGATGACGGATAGAACTGCAGATGGTGGTGGACGAGGACAGACAGACTTTCTGCCTCTGAGATGGTGATGGACGGAGGACAGACAGACCCGCCGCTGCCTGTCCCTGCAGTCCGGCACGCAGCGGGACCCCTGACATCTCACGTGTTGTGCCTTGGGGTCCGAGTGCTGCCCCCCTGCCCCCTGCCCCAGGCTTCCCCTGTGGTTCTGGCCCTGTGCAGGGGCTAACTCAGGTCCTCCCGGAGGCCGTGCCCCCACGCAGGCTTCAGAGCGAAGAGTGCAGGCTCTGCTCTCCTCCAGGGCCTCCCGGAAGGGCCTGTGCCCCTCACTGCTGGGCTCACAGGGAAACAGATCACGTGCCCGCAGGAACATGGAGTGGGAGGTCAGGGGACAGCTGTGCCTACGTGTGGGGTCCTCGCCAGTTAGCGGGGTCCTGGCAAGAAATTCTGGATCCCAGAGAATGAATCTGCAGGGAAGGGAAGCTTCAAGGGGCAGAGCGGACAGGGTAGAGGGGCGGGGGCTCGGGGAGGCTGAGACGGGCACAGTGCGTGCAGCAGGGGCGCAGCAGGGAGGGCGGGTCCCCTTCGCTGGGCCTCTGCAGCCACTGTCTCCCGCCCAGCTGGTCACTCAGGCCGGCTCCCCTGGTACCTGCCCGCCTGGGTCCCTGGGCAGAGGGTGCTTGCTCTCTGCTTCCCAGCCAGCCCCCTGTGCCCTGGCCCTGATGGGGAACGCTGGTGCCCACCGCAAGATCGGAAATGAACTCATTATCGGATTATCTTTATGACTCTCAGCTGCTCCGGGGGAGCCTTCCCCTCCCTGCTCATTCATGCTTAGACACACATGTGCAGAAACCCACACCCCACACACATACATGTTCCTCACTTCACAACCTCAGCCTGGTCTCTCTCTCTCTCTCTCACACACACACACACAGACACACACACACACACACACACACACGACGCTGGCTCTGAGCCCTGCTGGCCTCTCAGCCCACAGCACGTGCTCAGCCTGGTCTCTCTCTCTCTCTCTCTCACACACACACACACACACACACACACACACGCACGCACACACGCACGCACACACACACACACACACACACACACATGACTCTGGCTCTGAGCCCTGCTGGCCTCCTCAGCCCACAGCACGTGCTCAGCATCCTTCCGCATTCTGGCCACAGTGGACACACAGGCCACCAACACAACAGCCCCCTGCCGCACTCGCTGCAGTGGCAGGCCGGGAGCGCTGGGCAGAGCCCGCCCAGGCCGCTGTGTTCCCAGGAGTTCTGAGGTATCTGTGGGGTCCCCGGACCTGCTGGCTGGCATGGGCAGCGCCTTTAGGAGTCTGCTGTGTCCAACCACTTCCTTCTTGGGCCCTGGCCATGAGGGACTGTCCTGGTGCCAGGGCTAGGGACTCACCCTCCCTGGAGGGCCCGAGTGACCTCGGGCTGCTGGGGGATGGAGCCGCGTCTCCCCAAGGCCTGGCCCAGAATGTTCCCTGGGAAGCACCCACACTCTGCGGCCTTCTCGCAGTGTCCCGCGTGTCTCCATGTGTGTTCCAGTGTGTCACCGTGTGTGTCCCTGTGTGTCTCCATGTGTGTCCCCGTGTGTCCCCATGTGTGTTCCAGTGTGTCACTGTGTGTGTCCCCTGTGTGTCCCCATGTGTGTCCCTGTGTGTGTCTCCATGTGTGTTCCAGTGTGTCACTGTGTGTGTCCCAGTGTGTCCCCATGTGTGTCTCCGTGTGTGTCCCAGTGTGTCTCCGTGTGTGCCCCTGTGTGTCCCATGTGTGTCACTGTATGTGTCCCTGTGTGTCTCTGTGTGTGTCATTGTGTGTGCCCCTGTGTGTCCCAGTGTGTCACCATGTGTGCCCCTGTGTGTCTCCGTGTATCACCGTATGTGTCCCTGTGTGTCTCTGTGTATCACCGTGTGTCCCTGTGTGTCCTCATGTGTGTCCCCATATGTGTCTCCATGTGTGTCCCAGTGTGTCCCCCGGTGTCCCTGTTTGTGTCACCGTGTGTCCCCCGGTGTCTCCCTGTGTGTCTCCGTGTGTGTTCCTATGTGACTTTGTGTGTGTCTCTGTGTGTCTCCATGTGTCATCGGTGTGTCCCTGTGTGTTCCTATGTATTCCTGTGTGTGTCTCTGTGTGTCTCCATGTGTCACCATGTGTGTCCCCGTGTGTCCCTGTGTGTGTCTTCATGTGTCCTGTGTGTGTCTCCATGTGTCCCTGTGTACCTGTGTGTGTCTGTGTGTCCTTGTGTGTCCCCATGTGTATCTCCGTGTGTGTCCCCATGTGTCCCTGTGTCCTGTTGTGTCCCCAAGCTTATTCCTGCTTGTGTCCTTATGTGTCCTTGAGTGTCCCCGTGTGAGTCCCGATGAGTGTCCTGTTTGGCTCCCATGTGTTCTGGTGTGTCCCCCCTTGTGACATGTGTGTCCTAATGTATGTCCTGTGAGTATCCCTTTGGGTTTCTTGCATGTCCCCAATGTGTTTCCATGTGTGTTCTGACATCCTGTGTGTCCTCATGTGTATCTTGTGATGACCCCATGCATGTCCCCCATGTGTGTCCTATGCATGTCCTGTGTGTACTCTTCATGTCCCATGTGTATGCTGTGCATGTCCTTGTGTGTCCTGTGTATGTCCTGTGCATATTCCATGCATGTTCTGTGCATGTCTTATTCATGTCCTGTGTGTGTACTCTGTATGTCCCGTGGCATGTCCCATACATGTTCTTGTGTGTCCTGTGCATGCCCCATGCATGTACTCTGTATGTCCTGTGCATATTCCATGCATGTTCTGTGCATGTCCCGTGCATGTCCTGTGCATGTCCTGTGTGTGTACTCTATTTCCCATGTGTATGCTGTGCATGTCCTTGTGTGTCCTGTGTGTGTCCCGTGCATTTCCATGCATGATCTGTGCGTGTCCTGTGTATGTCCCGTGCATGTCCTGTGTGTGTCCTGTGCATGTCTTGTGCATGTCCCATGTGTGTTCTGCGCATGTCCCATGCATGGGGAAGTCATCAGCATTGACTGGAAGGGAGGACACCGAGGTCCCACATCAGGCCAAGGGTCTCTGTGCAGGTCAGAGCCCAGGTGGTTAGGGACGGCGTCGCTCATCAGGGACAGAACATGAGCTCAGGGACAGGCTCTCCTGGGCTGCGCCTGGACATGTGGCTGCCACTACATAGCCTGTGACCCTGGCACCAATGGCCTTGTCCCTCCAGACCAGGAGCAAAGCCAGGCGGGAAGCTCCAGCCCAGACCCTGCCCGGCCCGTGCTCCAGCCCAGACCCTGCCCGGCCCGTGCTCCAGCCCAGACCCCCCGCCCGCGCCCAGGCCCCCCCGGCCCGGCCCAGCCCCGGCCGCCCGCCGGCTCCAGAACTTGATGGAATGGGGAAAAGTGAAGCAAACCACCCTGGGGCCCGGACAGTCCACGTTGAGCTCAGGACAGTGGCCAGGACCGAGCAGAGGAGCCACAGCTGACCGAGGAGGCCTAAGAGATTGGGAGTGGACAGGCCAGCGCCATGGCCCCGGTCATGGCCTCGGCGAGCCCAGGCAGCCTTTCCCGCTGCTTCCCTGCTGAGGCACTCTGGTGAGATGGGGAGAGGAGCCCCGTGAGCAGTGGGCAGTGGGCTGAGCCAGCCTTGGTCCAGGCTCCTCCGCCATCACCCTGCGTGTTCTGCAGGGCAGGCAGGAAGCTGAGGGCACAGGGTGGGAGAGAAGCCGCACCCCCTGCCACCCCGGGAGCTGCTTATTCGTTCACTCCGGCCTAGGGCCGGGGCCTCCTGACCTGACCTGACCTGACTCCAGCGCCACCCTCGACTGCCCCGCCTGCGTCTCACTTCCCCTCTCTCTGGCAGGCTGCCCGGCCCAGCAGAGCGTGGGGTGCAGAGAACACAGGGAGGGGCGGAGCCCCTCGGCCCCCACACGCAGGAGAGACGAGGCGAAGGGGCAGCGGCTCGCATCTGGGCCCGGCCGCACCTCTGCGTGCGACAGACCCAGGAGGGGGCACGATAGGGCAGGGCAGAGGCTGCAGGCCAGCCGTGCACGCACGCACAGGCACACACAGTCACGTATGCACACGCTCACACGGACATACGCAGGCGCACACGCCCACTCCCACACATGTACACACTCCCTCGCACACAGGCACACACTCCCTCTCACACAGGCGCCACACTCCCTCTCACACAAGCGCACCCCCCTCTCACACAGGCGCACACCCCCTCTCACACAGGCGCACACTCCCCTCTCACACAGGCGCACCCTCCCTCTCACACAGGCGCGCACCTCCCTCTCACACAGGCGCCACACCCCCTCTCACACAGGCGCACACTCCCTCTCACACAGGCGCACACTCCCTCTCACACAGGCACCACTCCCTCTCACACAGGCGCACACTCCCTCTCACACAGGCGCACACTCCCTCCTCACACAGGCGCACACCCTCCTCTCACACAGGCACACCTCCCTCCTCACACAGGCGCACACCCCTCTCACACAGGCGCACACCCCTCTCACACAGGCGCACACTCCCTCTCACACAGGCGCACACCCCCCCCTCTCACACAGGCGCACTCCCTCCTCTCACACAGGCGCACACCCCTCCTCACACAGGCGCACACCCCCTCTCACACAGGCGCACACTCCCTCTCACACAGGCGCACACTCCCACACATGTTCATACTTCTTTACCCAGGCACACACACTCCCATAAACACACACACATCCCCAGTCACAGACATGCACACTCACATGTGTGCTTACACACTTCTGCACTCACACATATGCACACTCACAACCATGGATAGCATACTCATGGGCACTCATGCACATTCATACACATGAACACACATGCACACACATGCACACTCATACCCCACGCACACACATTCATACATGCACACACGGGCACATCCACACAGGACGTCCACACATGCGCACACACAGGCATGCTCTCGTGGAGGACAGGCAGGGGTCCCACGTGAGACTGGAGGAGTGTGGCAGGGTGGGACTCGGCCCGGGTTCACCCTCACTTCCTGGGGGTAAACTGAGGACAGTCCAGTGTCACTACAACCCGCGGCCCTGAAGCAGGCTGCTGGTGGCCGGGCTGTATGGACACCGGCGTGCAGCGGCCTCCATCAGGCCCCTGCTCAGAGCACGGTGTCCCCCGCCCCACGGTGCTGGGGTGCTTCCCCATCCTGCTGGGCCCCCTCAGTCTAGCAACTTCTCCAGCCCCCTCCCCTGCTCTGCGGTTGGCCAAGGGCTCACCACAGTCATGTGGCGTCTGGCGTGGGGGACGGCTTGTTCCTCTTAGCTGCTGGCACCCCTGAGCTACCCGCAGGCTCCCAGGGTGTGGCCTGCCATCAGGCCTTAGCGGCACCCAGATGTGAGTATGAGCCCCCTAGCCTGGGACCACACGCCCCTTTCTCGGTGGCTCCTTCCTTTCCCCACAGTACCCCGGGGATCCTACGGGCGTGGCCCCACATCTAGCTCAGGGAGCAAGCCAGGTCCTGCCCAAACACAGCCAGCAGAGGCAGCAGCCCCTACTCAGGGCTGGGGTCGGGTGCAGGAAGTCCCTGTCGGGGTAAGACGGCCTGTCCGTGCCCCCCCCCCCCACCCCCCAGCAGGCGACAGCCGGGCGGGGGCAGCAGCACCAGCAAATCTCTGGGGGACCTAGCTGCAGCCACACGCGTGTCCATTCCTGCCCAGCACTGGCATACAGCCGCCAGAGGTGGGCACCAGCTGCCATGTGGCCTTAGGCCAGTGTCTAAGCCTCTCTGAGCTTTCCCTGGGACACCTGCCGGGGCTAAGTGGGATGTGAGTACCCGCTGGCACAGGGCAACGCTCAGGACAAGATGCCATGGGGCCCTCAGAGCATCACACGCCCTGAGGCGCAGGATAGCACCTTAGCAGGAACTGCAGCAGTGATGGTCACTGGGCACCATCATCAAGGCCACTGGCAGCTTCCTCTGGCCCCAGTGGCGCCTCTTCCTTCCTCTCTTCCTCAGCCACCAACTGTGGTCACTGCCCCGGGCTCCACTCACTCTCCAGTGTGATGCCCCTCACAGCTGTGCCCAGCACCCAACAGCCAGCGTCACTCTGCAGTGTGATGCCCCTCACAGCTGCGCCCAGCACCCAGCGTCACTCTCCAGTGTGATTCCCCCTCACAGCTGCGCCCAGCACCCAACACCCAGCGTCACTCTCCAGTGTGATGCCCCTCACAGCTGCGCCAGCACCCAACAGCCAGCGCCACTCTCCAGTGTGATTCCCCTCACAGCTGCGCCCAGCACCCAACACCCAGCGCCACTCTCCAGTGTGATGCCCCTCACCTGCGCCAGCACCCAACAGCCAGCGCCGCCCTCCAGTGTGATGCCCCTCACAGCTGCGCCCAGCACCCAACACCCAGCAGCACTCTCCAGTGTGATGCCCCTCACAGCTGCCCAGCACCCAACAGCCAGCGCCACCCTCCAGTGTGATGCCCCTCACAGCTGCGCCCAGCACCCAACACCCAGCGTCACTCTCCAGTGAGATGCCCCTCACAGCTGCGCCCAGCACCCAACACCCAGCGTCACTCTCCAGTGTGATTCCCCTCACAGCCGCGCCCAGCACCCAACACCCAGCGTCACTCTCCAGTGTGATGCCCCTCACAGCTGCGCCCAGCACCCAACAGCCAGCGTCACTCCAGTGTGATGCCCCTCACAGCTGTGCCCAGCACCCAACAGCCAGCGCCACTCTCCAGTGTGATGCCCCTCACAGCTGCGCCAGCACCCAACAGCCAGCGCCACTCTCCAGTGTGATTCCCCTCACAGCTGCGCCCAGCACCCAACAGCCAACGTCGCTCTCCAGTGTGATGCCCCTCACAGTGGCGCCCAGCACCCAACACCCAGCGTCACTCTCAGTGTGATGCCCCTCACAGCTGCGCCAGCACCCAACAGCCAGCGTCACTCTCCAGTGTGATGCCCCTCACAGCTGCGCCCAACAGCCAGCGTCACTCCCAGTGTGATTCCCCTCACACTGAGTCAGCACCCAACAGCCAGCGCCGCCCTCCAGTGTGATGCCCCTCACAGCCGCGCCCAGCACCCAACACCCAGCGTCACTCTCCAGTGTGATGCCCCTCACAGCTGCGCCAGCACCCAACACCCAGCATCACTCTCCAGTGTGATGCCCCTCACAGCTGCGCCAGCACCCAACAGCCAGCGTCACTCTCCAGTGTGATGCCCCTCACAGCTGCGCCCAGCACCCAACAGCCAGCGTCCACCCTGCCACTACATCCTGCACCCAGAGCCCGCACCCAGCCCCGAGAGCTGAGGGGCCCATGTCCTTAGAGCACAGAGGGGCTTTCCCAGGTAAGGAGGGGTCTGGGGCAGCCAAGAGCTCCAGGACGGTCCCGCCCCTCCCTGGCCCCTGCCCAGCCTCTGCCCTCCCCTTGCCCAGCCAACAGCCAGGGCTGTCCCTTGAGCCCTTCTCCGACGTGTGTGGTGGGGGCAGCTGCCCGCCCGGTGGGGGTATGCCACCCGGCTCCTCGGTCTGGGGACCCCACACCACCAGGGAGGGGGCAGCGCAAGAGCGGTGGGGCAGGGCCTGGGCTTTTAGTGATGAGAGAAAATCCCAGCCGACAAGGAGGGTGCATGCCTCACACCTCACACCTCTGCTACAGCTCAGACCTCACAACCACACACCTTACACTCAGCTCTCCTAGTCATACACCTGACACACCCCACATATACCTAACATACCTCAGCCCTCACGCTCACACAGCCTCACAGCCTTCCATACCTCAGACTGCACAGCACACGCCTCTCATCCACCTCTTAGACCTCACGCCTGATAAACATCTCTCACCACCTCCACAACCACACAGCCAGTACGCCTCATACCTTACACTTCTTATACACCTTACTCACCTCACACCTCACACACCTCACACGTCACACCAGACACCTTATACGACTCCTAACCACTCACACCTCACAACCACACACCTCTCATCACACCTTACATACTTCATATACCTCATACACCTCACAACCATGTGATCAAGTGATCTTTCACATTTATACATTGTATACAGTTCTAGACAGGTTCTAACTGGTACCAGTAAGCCTAGCAAGAAGCCAGAGCAACCACACATCATGCAGTTAGTCATTCTCAACATCCAGACTCCATAGTTCCTCAGAGCTCTATCCAAGAGAAAATCAGATCTACCCCTTTAAGTTTTATCAGTAAATGCTCAAGATGAGAGCCTTCTACTGAGACTTACCACCTACACGGCAGAGCCTGGCAAGCTACCTGTGTTTTATTTACTTGTTATGCCAAAAACTAGTAACAATTATGGACCTCAGTTCCATGACCTGAAGAATGGTTTCAGGCTCTTCCTGTCCCTGGAGCAAGCAGATGCCCTTGCGGTTGCACTCTGCTCGTGACAGGACTTATGGATATGTTACTAGTGCCCACTCGAGCAAATTGATGAACAATGGGAAGACAGTGATACAGTGATACCTCACAACCACACACCTCATACCTGACACTTCCCACACCTCATACACCTCACTTCTATCACTCTCATACCACCTCACACACCTCATATACCTAGTACACCTCACAACTTCACACTTCATATACACCCTCTTATGCATCTCATACCTTACTTACCTCACACCTCCAGTTTCATAGCTTACACCTCACACCTCATCACCTCACACCTCACACACCTCACATCTCAAGTCTCATACCTCACACAATTCATAACCATCTCACACACTTCATACACTTCACACACTTAACACCTCCCACCACAAATCACACACCTCACACTCCTGACAGCTCATACCTCACAGTGACTCCATCAGTGTGGGAGAGGAAGGCGAGGGAAGGATGGATGCTGTGTTCTGATGAGCCAGAGAGGCCCAGAGCTGGGCTGAGACTTGGGGGCTATGGTTCCTCCATGTCTGACCCCACACCTACGCTCTGGCCTCTACTGTGGCATTGCCCCTTCCCCTCAGAGCCAGTGAGTACAGAGTTGAGCCAGAGCGAAGGTGATTGAGCAGCTTCTCCTGACCTTATAGGGATGAGAAGCTTGCATGGATATGATTGGGGCGTTGATGGAAGTGCTGAGGTGGGACGTGAAGTGGGGGATGAAGGTGGTGCCTGAGATAAGGGACTGAGGTGTGGGGCTGAACTGGTGGCTGAGGTGAGTGGGAAGAAGTAGGGCCTAAAGTGGGGTCTGAGGCAGGGCCTGAGCGTGGGGTTGGGGCAGGTGTGTGGAGGAGGACCTGAGGTGGGGACTTAGGTAGGGCTGAGGTAGGACCCACATGGGGACCGAGGTGGGGACTAAGGTGCAGCCTGAGTAGGCATATGTGCTGCCGAAGAGAGCACAAGGTGAGGACTGAGGTGGGCCTGAGGTGGGGTGGGGGTGAAGCCTGAGGTAGTGGCTGAGGTGGGAGCTGAGGTGATGTGTGAGGTGAGGGTGGAGGCAGGACCTGAGGTAGGCTGAGGGTAGAGCCTAGGTGGGGCTGGATAGGGAACTGAGGTGGGAACTGAGGTGGGGCTAAGGTGGGAACTGAGTTGAGGGCTAAGGTGGGAACTGAGGTGGGGCTAAGGTGGGAATTTAGGTGGGAACTGAGGTGGGGCTGAAGTGGGAACTGAGGTGGGGCTAAGGTGGGCTAAAGTGGGAACTGAGGTGGGGCTGAGGTGGGAACTGAAGTGGGGCTGAGGTGGGAGCTGAGGTGGGGCTGAGGTGGCTGAGGTGGGAACAGGTGGGGCTAAGGTGGGAACTGAGGTGGGGCTGAGGTGGGAACTGAGGTGGGTTGAGGTGGGAACTGAGGTGGGGCTGAGGTGGGAGCTGAGGTGGGACTGAGGTGGGAACTGAGGTGGGAAACTGAGGTGGAGCTGAGGTGGGACCTGAGGTGGGAACTGAGGTGGGGCTGAGGTGGGAAGAGGTGGGGCTGAGGTGGGAACTGAGGTGGGCCTGAGGTGGGAACTGAGGTGGGGCTGAGGTGGGAACTGAGGTGGGGCTGAGGTGGGAACTGAGGTGGGAACTGAGGTGGGGCTGAGGTGGGAACTGAGGTGGGGCTGAGGTGGGACTAGGAGGGGCTGAGGTGGGAACTGAGGTGGGACTGAGGTGGGAACTGAGGTGGGAACTGAGGTGGGGCTGAGGTGGGAACTGAGGTGGGGCTGAGGTGGGAACTGAGGTGGGGCTGAGGTGGGAACTGAGGTGGGGCTTAGGAGGGAACTGAGGTGGGGCTGAGGTGGGAACTGAGGTGGGTCTGAGGTGGGAACTGAGGTGGGGCTGAGGTGGGAACTGAGGTGGGGCTGAGGTGGGAACTGAGATGGGGCTGAGGTGGGAACTGAGGTGGGAACTGAGGTGGGGCTGAGGTGGGAACTGAGGTGGGGCTGAGGTGGGAACTGAGGTGGGGCTGAGGTGGGAGCTGAGGTGGGGCTGAGGTGGGTACTGAGGTGGGAGCTGAGGTGGGGCTGAGGTGGGAGCTGAGGTGGGACTGAGGTGGGAACTGAGGTGGGGCTGAGGTGGGAACTGAGGTGGGGCTGAGGTGGGAGCTGAGGTGGGGCTGAGGTGGGAACTGAGGTGGGGCTGAGGTGGGAACTGAGGTGGGACTGAGGTGGGAACTGAGGTGGGGCTGAGGTGGGAGCTGAGGTGGGGCTGAGGTGGGAACTGAGGTGGGAGCTGAGGTGGTGCTGAGGTGGGAGCTGAGGTGGGGCTGAGGTGGGAACTGAGGTGGGGCTGAGGTGGGAACTGAGGTGGGGCTGAGGTGGGAACTTGAGGTGGGGCTGAGGTGGGAACTGAGGTGGGGCTGAGGTGGGAACTGAGGTGGGGCTGAGGTGGGAACTGAGGGGGCTGAGGTGGGAGCTGAGTGGGGCTGAGGTGGGAGCTGAGGTGGGGCTGAGGTGGGAACTGAGGTGGGAGCTGAGGTGGGAGCTGAGGTGGGGCTGAGGTGGGAACTAGGTGGGAGCTGAGTGGGGCTGAGGTGGGAACTGAGGTGGGGCTGAGGTGGGAACTGAGGTGGGAGCTGAGGTGGGAGCTGAGGTGGGGCTGAGGTGGGAACTGAGGTGGGGCTGAGGTGGGAGCTGAGGTGGGGCTGAGGTGGGAACTGAGGTGGGGCTGAGGTGGGAACTGAGGTGGAGCTGAGGTGGGAGCTGAGGTGGGAACTGAGGTGGGCTGAGGTGGGAACTGAGGTGGGCTGAGGTGGGAACTGAGGTGGGGCTGAGGTGGGAACTGAGGTGGGGCTGAGGTGGGAACTGAGGTGGGGCTGAGGTGGGACTGAGGTGGGGCTGAGGTGGGAACTGAGGTGGGGCTGAGGTGGGAACTGAGGTGGGGCTGAGGTGGGAACTGAAGTGGGGCTGAGGTGGGAACTGAGGTGGGGCTGAGGTGGGAACTGAGGTGGGGCTGAGGTGGGAACTGAGGTGGGGCTGAGGTGGGAACTGAGGTGGGGCTGAGGTGGGAGCTGAGGTGGGGCTGAGGTGGGAACTAAGGTGGGAGCTGAGGTGGGGCTGAGGTGGGAGCTGAGGGGGCTGAGGTGGGAACTGAGGTGGGAACTGAGGTGGGGCTGAGGTGGGAACTGAGGTGGGAACTGAGGTGGGGCTGAGGTGGGAACTGAGGTGGGGCTGAGGTGGGAACTGAGGTGGGGGCTGAGGTGGGAACTGAGGTGGGGCTGAGGTGGGAACTGAGGTGGGGCTGAGGTGGAACTGAGGTGGGGCTGAGGTGGAGCTGAGGTGGGGCTGAGGTGGGAACTGAGGGTGGGGCTGAGGTGGGAGCTGAGGTGGGGCTGAGGTGGGAACTGAGGTGGGAGCTGAGGTGGGCTGAGGTGGGAGCTGAGGTGGGGCTGAGGTGGGAACTGAGGTGGAGCTGAGGTGGGGCTGAGGTGGGAACTGAGGTGGGAACTGAGGTGGGGCTGAGGTGGGAACTGAGGTGGGGCTGAGGTGGGAACTGAGGTGGGGCTGAGGTGGGAACTGAGGTGGGGCTGAGGTGGGAACTGAGGTGGGGCTGAGGTGGGAACTGAGGTGGGGCTGAGGTGGGAACTGAGGTGGGACTGAGGTGGGAACTGAGGTGGGGCTGAGGTGGGAACTGAGGTGGGGCTGAGGTGGGAGCTGAGGTGGGGCTGAGGTGGGAACTGAGGTGGGGCTGAGGTGGGAGCTGAGGTGGGGGCTGAGGTGGGTACTGAGGTGGGAGCTGAGGTGGGCTGAGGTGGGAGCTGAGGTGGGGCTGAGGTGGGAACTGAGGTGGGAACTGAGGTGGGGCTGAGGTGGGAACTGAGGGTGGGAACTGAGGTGGGGCTGAGGTGGGAACTGAGGTGGGGCTGAGGTGGGAACTGAGGTGGGGCTGAGGTGGGAACTGAGGTGGGGCTGAGGTGGGAACTGAGGTGGGGCTGAGGTGGGAACTGAGGTGGGGCTGAGGTGGGAACTGAGGTGGGTCTGAGGTGGGAACTGAGGTGGGGCTGAGGTGGGAACTGAGGTGGGGCTGAGGTGGGAACTGAGGTGGGGCTGAGGTGGGAACTGAGGTGGGAGCTGAGGTGGGGCTGAGGAGGTGGGACTGAGGGGGCTGAGGTGGGAACTGAGGTGGGGCTGAGGTGGGAGCTGAGGTGGGGCTGAGGTGGGAACTGAGGTGGGGCTGAGGTGGGAACTGAGGTGGGGCTGAGGTGGGAACTGAGGTGGGGCTGAGGTGGGAACTGAGGTGGGGCTGAGGTGGGAACTGAGGTGGGGCTGAGGTGGGAACTGAGGTGGGGCTGAGGTGGGAAACTGAGGTGGGGCTGAGGTGGAACTGAGGGTGGAGCTGAGGTGGGAACTGAGATGGGGCTGAGGTGGGAACTGAGGTGGGAGCTGAGGTGGGGCTGAGGTGGGAACTGAGGTGGGGGCTGAGGTGGGAACTGAGGTGGGGCTGAGGTGGGAACTGAGGTGGGGCTGAGGTGGGAGCTGAGGTGGGGCTGAGGTGGGAACTGAGGTGGGAGACTGAGGTGGGCTGAGGTGGGAGCTGAGGTGGGGCTGAGGTGGGAACTGAGGTGGGAACTGAGGTGGGGCTGAGGTGGGAGCTGAGGGTGGGGCTGAGGTGGGAACTGAGGTGGGGCTGAGGTGGGAACTGAGGTGGGGGCTGAGGTGGAACTGAGGTGGGAACTGAGGTGGGGCTGAGGTGGGAACTGAGGTGGGGCTGAGGTGGGAACTGAGGTGGGGCTGAGGTGGGAACTGAGGTGGGGCTGAGGTGGGAACTGAGGTGGGACTAGAGTGGGAGCTGAGGTGGGGCTGAGGTGGGAGCTGAGGTGGGGCTGAGGTGGGAACTGAGGTGGGGCTGAGGTGGGAACTGAGGTGGGGCTGAGGTGGGAACTGAGGTGGGGCTGAGGTGGGAACTGAGGTGGGGCTGAGGTGGGAACTGAGGTGGGGCTGAGGTGGAGCTGAGGTGGGAACTGAGGTGGGGCTGAGGTGGGAACTGAGGTGGGACTGAGGTGGGAACTGAGGTGGGGCTGAGGTGGGAACTGAGGTGGGGCTGAGGTGGGAACTGAGGTGGGGCTGAGGTGGGAACTGAGGTGGGGCTGAGGTGGGAACTGAGGTGGGGCTGAGGTGGGAACTGAGGTGGGGCTGAGGTGGGAACTGAGGTGGGGCTGAGGTGGGAACTGAGGTGGGGCTGAGGTGGGAACTGAGGTGGGGCTGAGGTGGGAACTGAGGTGTGGGCTGAGGGGGAACTGAGGTGGGGCTGAGGTGGGAATTCTGAGGTGGGGCTGAGGTGGGAACTGAGGTGGGACTGAGGTGGGAGCTGAGGGTGGGGCTGAGGTGGGAACTGAGGTGGGAGCTGAGGTAGGGCTGAGGTGGGAACTGAGGTGGGACTGAGGTGGGAACTGAGGTGGGAGCTGAGGTGGGGCTGAGGTGGGAACTGAGGTGGGAGCTGAGGTGGGGCTGAGGTGGGAACTGAGGTGGGGCTGAGGTGGGAACTGAGGTGGGGCTGAGGTGGGAACTGA
>JAJIBD010013812.1:0-19018 GCA_021461705.1 Cryptotis parvus
AAAAAAAAAAAAAAAAAAAGAAAGAAAGAATAAATTTTGTGTTTATACATTTAAAAAAATTAGGGCTTTAATTCCATTTTTCTAACACGTGGCTATACAGTTTCGCCAACATTTACTGTAGATATTTTCTTTGCTCTACTTCACATACTCCTTTGTCATGGATACTGTAGCTAAACCAGGGGTTTAACTCAAGACTCTTAATTCTGTGCCCCTGGTCTGTCTGTAGGTTTCCCTTTATTTCAGTACATGTAGTTCTGATTACTGTAGCTATTTTTCTTTCTTTTTTTTGGAGGGGTGTGCCACACTCAACAGTGCTCAGGTTTACTCCTGGCTCTGTACACGGGGTCTCCTTGCTTAGTTTGGGGGCCCATATAGACTACCAGGGATTGAACCCAGGTCAGCTACATGCAAGGCAAGTGCCCTACCCAATGTAGGGTTAATAATGGCTCAGGCCCCATTATGAAAGCTTTGTAGTATCATTCAGAGTTGGGAAATATAATAATGTCTCCCATCTTTGTTTTCTTAGGATTGCTTTAGCTATTTGAGGAGTTTTATGGTTCCATACAAATTTTATTAGCGTCCATTCCAAGTCATTGAACAATGTCAGCCTAGTACTTTAGTTTCATTTTATTAAATACTTATGATTACTCATTATGTGCTTGATATTTTAAAATTATAATTTATAGTGTCCCCAGGCCAGAGTAAATTGCAGTTTTGAACCACTGCCCAGAACCCCTCATGTGGAAGCTATTATCACTGAAGGGAATTGTACAGTTTAAAAAATAAAACATTATCATTTAACCTGATTATTAACAACATTGTTTCATGTGCTATTTAGGTGGCTTAGTACTAAAAAGCAAACATGGACGCTATTTTGTTTTTATTTCCTAAATAGGAGAAAATTTCTTTTTTAACATTCACAAATCAACCAACGATCATAATATACATATCCATAAAGTATCAGGAGCAAAGGAGAAAAATAAAAACATTAAATAGAACACTGGCCTTAGCTGTTTATTTCTCCTGGTTTGTCTGCTTTATTTCTGTAACTGGATCACACCTGGCATGGTGATCCCATGTTTATCCTTGGCTCTATGCTCTGACTTACTCCTGGTGATACAGGGACTATATGAAATACTGGGGAATACAAGGCAAGCACCTATACTCTCTCCAGCTCAACACTTCAAAATCAATAATGTATTTTCCATCTGCGCTGAGGTCTGCTTCTGGCTCACTCTGGAGCCCCCAGGGCTCCTACGGCAGCCACGTGGGCCTGCCTGGGGCCTCCCTGCATGTTTTCAGCTTGCTAAGTCCTCTCCTGCCCAACCCACCTTCTTCTCAAACACTTAACTGGTGTTTCTGGTCTTGTCTGAGTTTACTCTTATCTCATCCTTATGACAGAGCAGTATGAAATGAACATTCCTGATCAACTTGATTTCTCCTAAGGGCTCACTGTCCTCCGCTGCCAGAAGCAAGCTCTAAACTCCTCTACCCGGGAACCACTGCCTCATACACATCGTGTTTCTAAACAAAACATGGCGTCCATGACTCTAATTTAAGCTCCCCCCCCCTGGATACTGCAATTTTATATGTATTTTGGGGTCACCCCTGACTGAGATCAGGGATCACTCCTGACGGGTCCAGGAGACTCTGAAGTGCCAGGGGTCACTGGGTCAACCGCGTTCATGCACGGCCAGGGAGTAAGCCTACCGCTCCAGCTCTGATCCAAACCCCAAGTTCCCCAAATAAAAATAGGTTATTCTAACGTTGTCTATAAAAGATAGCTAAAATAAATTAAATGCCACAAATCCATAACAAAAAACAACAGTGCGCTTTTACAGCAGGTGTGGGGCGGGGGTACTGAAAGGGGCTGGGCATTCTTGATTGTACAGGAGCGATCCCTATATGCAACCAAAGCCTGACTTTCCGTACTCTCTCTCTCTGGCACCTAGAAACTGACCTTATATTTTATTTTACTTTGTATTTGGGGTTCAGCAATAAATGCTGGATTTTGAGATGACTACAAGAGTATGCTCCCCGTACGGCAGAGCCTGGCAAGCTACCCGTGTCGTATTTGATATGCCAGATACCAGTAACAATTATAGACCTCATTCCCATGACCTGATGGAATGGTTTGAGGCTCTTTATGTTCCTGGAGCAAGCAGGTGCCCTTGGGCTCTACCTGCATGAGACAGCTCATATGGAGATGTTACTGGTGCCCGCACGAGCAAATCGATGATGAACGGGAAGACAGTTATACAGTGATACAGTGATTTGGGGCTACCCCTAGTGGTGCTCAGGGCTTACTCTTGGCTTTGTGCTCAGGCATCACTCATGCTGGGGCTGGGCAACCATATGTCATGCTGGGTACTGAACCAGGGTCAGGGCCTAGCACCACTGGGAACTGTAGCACTAAGCACCGCAGGAAGGACACCTGAACACTGAGCTGTGGAGAGTTTGATCATCTCAGAGTGTGCCCCGCCACCCTCAAGAAATACCGATAAAATAAAACCCTGGGACTTTCATTGCTTGCAAAGTCCTAGCAAGCCACTGCTAATTCTACAATGATAAAGGAAGAAACCTCATTTGAGAAAAAGTTTACTGAAACTGAGTAGATTTCCCTTAAGTCACATACTTTATGCAATTTCAGGATGCAAAAAATCCTACTTTGGAATTACTAGTCTGGGGGCCAGAGAGACATTAGAGCCGCACACAGGGTGCCTACCTTGTGCGAGGTCAACTCAACCCACGTTCAATCCTCAGCAACCCACATAGCCCCTGAGCCTGTCCAGGAGTAATTCTTGAGCTCTACTGGCTGTGGCCTAAAAGCAAAAACACCACCAAACAGCCAAATTACTAACCTGTTCTTAGTGGTAATAAATAGGTATTTTTGTATATCTGTAAGTGTATTCATACAACAGTGAATATTTCACATCTGTAAGTGTATTCATACAACAGTGAATATTTCACATATATTCACATATATTCTACCAGCCCTGAGATATAGCTCAAGAAATAGAACATATCTTTTTTTTTTTTTTTTTTGCTTTTTTGGGTCACACCCGGCGATGCTCAGGGGTTACTCCTGGCTCTGCACTCAGGAATCACTCCTGGCGGTGCTCGGGGGACCATATGGGATGCGGGGATCGAACCCGGGCCGACATGGGCCGGCCGCGTTCAAGGCAAGCGCCCTACCCGCTGGGCTATCGCTCCGGCCCAAGAAATAGAACATATCTTACTAGATCGAGGCCCTGGGTTAAATCCTGGGGCCCACGGAAGACTTGAGTGTGGTACTGAGGACCACAGCATACTGCCCAGGCGTGTGCCTCTAAAGCAATGTTTAAGAAAGGAAAGAGGGGCCGGGAGCTATAGCCCAGCGGGTGGGGCGTTTGCCTTGCACGTCGGCCTGGGCCGGCCCGGGTTCGATCCCGGCATCCCATATGGTCCCCGAGCACCGCCAGGAGTGATTCCTGAGTGCAGAGCCAGGAGAAACCCCTGAGCATTGCCAGGTGTGACCCAAAAAGCAAAAAAAAAAAAGAAAAAAAAAGAAAAAAGAACGGAAAGAAACCCATATACACACATGAATTGGCTCTATTGAAAGTGTATGGGTGATTAATGGGGGAAAATATATCACTTAAATTTATATTTTCATAATTGAGTCAGAAATCAGTAAAATGTTTGAGAGATGAAATATATGTATCACTAGACTAAAAGTTCTTACCCTTGACTTCTGGGGTCTTCCCATTGGGTTATCACGAGATTGTGGTTGACAAAATAGACTCTACCATTGTTGTCCGTTCTCTTCTCTTAAATAATTAACAACAAAGAAAAGAAAAAGCATTAGAGTTAGCACAGTTTTATTCCTCAAAGTAAAATGACATAAATTTGTCCATTTCTCATTTACTACTGATCATGTAGGGATTTCTGTTTTGCGTTAGGCCCAGCCAGAGATGCTCTGGGGTTACTGTCGGCCCTGCGCTCAGGAACCACACGGTGCGGTGCGTGGCAGAACATCACGCGGTGCTGGGTCTGAGCCTGCTGGGCTACGTGCAAAGCAAGTGCCTTAGCCACTAAATTACCTCCGGCTCCCTAACTTTGTCATATTTATTTATTTAAACAATTTTAAAAAATCATCAACTAATGATTTTAAATTATTTAAATCACATACTTACTCAAATTTTTAAACAGTATTTATAGGTTGGGAGTGTGGGTCAGTGGTAAAGTCTTGCATGCAGGGAGACCGGAAACCTGAGTTGGTCTCAGGTCTCCTGTGAACAATCCCACACAAGTGAAATAAAATAGGGTCAGAGAGCTCAACAGGCTGGGCGCCTGGTTGCAGGCAGGATACCTGGGCTTAATCCCTGGCATCTTACAGTCTCCCAAGTACCTCAAGATCCTCCCCAAACTACCGGTAATGATCCTCCAACACTACGGGAGAAGAGCCCTGAGCACTGCCGCTGTGGCACCCCAGAGGGACCTATGAGTCTGTTTCTTCAGTCTATACTCGGCATTACTCAACCAGCAAGGGCATGTTTCCAGATACGTCCTGCCCTTAATATACCCATTCTTACATCCTAACTATCTATGTTCAGTCTATACTCGGCATTGTTCACCAGCAAGGGCATGTTTCCAGATACGTCCTGCCCTTAATATACCCATTCTTACATCCTAACTATCTATGTTCAGTCTATACTCGGCATTACTCAACCAGCAAGGGTATGTTTCCAGATACGTCCTGCCCTTAATATACCTGTTCTCACATCCTATGTTCAGTCTATACTCGGCATTGTTCACCAGCAAGGGCATGTTTCCAGATACATCCTGCTCCTAAATATACCTGCTCTCAGATCCTAACTATGGTTCCCTTCCATAAGGGCTGGGCCCCAGGGCCTGTTTCTCTAATCCACAGCATCTGAAGATGCTGTTTGCCTCCCCGTCTGCCTCTCACTTTAGGATTCCTCTCTTTTATCATTCCCCTTCTACAAAATTTCCCTTGCTTCCCTGCACTTTCTTTTTCTCTTTTTGGGTTTTGAGTCATACCCAGGAGTGCGCTCAGGGGCTATTCCTGGGCGTGTTGCTAAGGGCAATTCTTGTAGGTAGTTGGGGACCATGGAAGTTACAGATTGAACCTGAGATTCACAAAGTGAGTTCCACATAGTTATCTCCCTATCTCCCTGGCTCTTATTTTTTTGGGGAGGGGTGGTGGCGGGGCGCTTCCCTCTGATTCTCAGCCAGCCTGGCTGGTGGTTCAAGTCTAGGGATGTGAGAGCCCGAGGACGTCATGCTGCTTGGTCCGGGCCACCAGAGTCGTGCTCAGGGGGCCAGCAGGGTCACAGCTGACAAGACCAGGGAACTTGAGGGCTATCCCCAGTGATGCTCAATGCTCAGGCCAACATGTGCTGCTGGGATCTGAACCAAGTTAGTCACACATACAAGCCATCCACCTTAACCCCTATAATACCTGATCAGTCCCTGGCACCTTAAAGAACTAAAGTACCAAATGTAACCTTATAACCAAGCATGCGGATGTGTCTCACAAAGGATGAAGGACACTAAGTTACCAATATAACACGACCCACTTTCTCCGGTGCTCTCTGGAAAGGCTGGCCCTATCAAATCGTGAACTGTTTTGGAAGAATGCAATAAAAATACTTTGAAATGATTATTACTCTCAGGATACGGCAAAGGTTGTTCAAAGAATCTTTCTTGCTATTTTAACTGGTTCCTCTCCAATTTAGTTATAACATCAGAAACAGGAAATTGATGTTGGTATATTACCAGCTACACACTTCATTCAAGTTTCACCAACTTATTTATTAGGGGCAAGAGCGCTTAGGCTACACACATTGGTACACGGGGATATTCCTGGCTCTGTGCCCAGGAGTGTCCTTCGGTAGTGTTCTGAGAACCAAATACAACGTCGGGAACCAGACCAGGGCCGGCTGCATGCAAGGCCAATGCCTCACAGCTACCCCATCTCTCCAGTCCTCACCAATCTTTAAACGGAATTAATTTACATGAACGTGTAGTTCTGTGCACTTCCCTTGTGTATAGATCTGTGTATTACCACGAGTATATAATCAATAAACAGTGTTGTTCAACCGCACGTAAGAACTACTTATGCTATCTCCCACCACCGCTTTACTAGCAGCGACTATTCTCTATTCAATTTCTATACTGCTATTCTATAACGAACTAAACTTTAATTGTCTAGTGAGATTGTCTTTTTTCACTAAGCATAACGTCTTAAGGTCTAGACTTTTATGTATAATAATCCATTTCTTTCTTTTTTTTTTTAATCCATTTCTTTCTATTGCAGAATAGGCAAATTATTTTTTAGCTTTAGAAAGAGTAAAATAGGGGGCCAGAGGCGATAGCCCAGCAGGCAGGGCGGTTGCCTTGCACGTGGCCAGCCCATGCTGGCCTGGGTTCGATCCCTGGCATCCCCGAGCACCGCCAGGAGTAATTCTTGTAATTCTGAGCAAAGAGCCAAGAGTAACCCCTGAGCATTGCCAGGTGTGACCCAAAAAAGCAAAAAAAAAAAAAAAAAAGTAAAATAATTCTATTTTTTACTACTATTATTATTAGGGTTTTTGGGTCACATTCAGCAACTCTCAGGTTACTCTGGGCTCTGCACTGCACTCAGAAATTACTCCGGGTACCATATGGGATGCCAGGGATCGAACCCAGGTCAGCCACAAAGCAAGGCAAACGCTTTACCCACCACTGTACTATCACTCCAGCCCCAATAATTCTATTTATTTTTTGCCTTTTTGGGCCACACCCAGCAATGCTCAGGGGTTACTCCTGGCTCTCCATTCAGGAATTACTCCTGGCGGTGCACGGGGGACCATATGGGATGCCAGGGATCGAACCGTGTGGGGTTGGCCACATGCACGGCAAACATCCTCCCCTACTAGACTATTGCTCCAGCCACAGTCCCAATAATTCTAAATTCCAATGAACGTTTTCAATAATAGTCATTTTAGAATTTGGGGAATTTTAATGCCTATTTGATACTATGAATTAAACCAACACAACTCAAAGTTTTTCAGATAGTCCCTTAAGCAAGAACAAAATATTAGGGTCCAGAGCAATAAGCGTTTACCTTGCATGCAGCCCACCTGGGTTCGATCCCGGCATCCCATATGGTCCCCCGAGCACCGCTAGGAGTAATTCCCTGTAATTCTGAGCAAAGAGCCAGGAGTAATCCCTGAGCAATGCGGGTGTGACCCAAAAAATTTTTAAAAAAAATCATCTGAAAATACCTCAAATCAATGAAAAAAATCCATGTAACTTACCCCATCCAGGAGGCAAAGGACCAAGAGGATCAAATTCTTTCTGTGATGTAGCAAACAAATCTTGATTCTAGGAGGAAAATGGTAAAATAATGAACATATAGAGATAACACGCAAACAACCATATGAATTCTGATATGCCTTCCCTATCCACAAATAATGTAGCATACTCTTTTCAGAGTTCACATCTTAGGCGTCACACTGTTGTGGAAAAATAAATGTCCAACACATTCTGGTGGAGAAAAATTAAATCTTTAAAAATGTTAGTGTTTAAAAATCATCTGAAAATCAAATACATAATCTTGCCCCCAATATTTTTTCTCCTTTAGCTACAAATCAGGAAGTCATTTATAAAGGACACTACCGGAATCAATGGATGATTGAGAAAAACCTTTTCTCTCTCGTACTCAAAACAGAAGATCAAACACAGAACATGGCATATGCAAAGAACACGGGAGGGACGGTAGGGGAAGAGAACAGGGCTTTTGGGGCCAGAGCATTAATACAGCAGGCAGAGCGTTTGCCTTGCACACGGCAGACCCAGGTTTGATCCCGTTATCCCGTACAGTCCCCAAGCACCTCCAGGAGTAATTCCTGAGTGCAGAGCCTGGACTAACCCCTGAGCATCGCTGGGTGTGACCCAAAAAAAAAAAAAAAAAAAAACCTCTTAGGTTGTCACAAGAGTAAAAAGGAATGAATTGAGATGGAAGGAGCGGTTAAGCCTAGAACTATTAGACAACTCATGTTTCTATTGACATGATCAGACTAATGGAAACAGGGCTGGCCAGATGAAAGGAAAACAGGAGTGGTCCACTACAACAAGGACCAGAAACCGGATCAACTCTGCAAAGTTAATGAGAGTCTTTAAGTATAACAAAGAGAAAATAATCTGTGGTCTCGTAATAAAATCTATTTCTTGAATAACACATAAATAATATAATTACTTTAAGTTACGTAAAGAATACAATAGGACACTGGACCTCATAGACTTGTCACCAGATTCAAAATTATTAATCTTTTGCCACTTTTTTAATTCTTGGTTTTTTTTCTTGGGTGCTTTTTGGGTCACACCGGCAATGCTCAGGGTTACTCCTGACTCCGCACTCAGGAATTACTCCTGGTGGTGCTCGGGGGACCATATGGGATGCCGGGGATCGAACCTGGGTCGGCCACATGCAAGGCAGACGCCCTACCTGCTGTGCTATGGTTCTAGCCCTTTTGTTCCCTTTTTTTTTTCTTTTTGGGTCACACCTGGCAATTCTCAGGGGTTACTCCTGGCTTTGCACTCAGGAATTACTCCTGGCGGTGCTGGGGGACCATATGGGATGCCGGGATCGAACCCAGGCTGACACAGGCCGGCCCGCGTGCAAGGCAAACGCCCTACCCGCTGGGCTATCGTTCGGCCCTTTTTGTTGCTATTTTTGACTGGAACAAAAATCCCCATGTCTTAGTACGCATTTCTAAAATTTGTGAACATTTCTTATGGTACAAGCTTATCATACCTAACGAAGAATCTGTTAGTGTGTTGATTTTATCATCTAATATTTAACCCCAAATTAACTGCCTCCAACTGCTTATTCTTTTCAGCATTCAAAGTCCTCACATGCATTTATTTTAAATGCATGTACAGTCTAGAACAATTCACCCCACTGTCTTTTCTCTGTTTTCTGACACTTGTTTCAGAAGCCGAGACAGAGCTACTCATTTCTGACTTAACCTCCTAAATGACAGACCTTCAGAACTGCCTCTGCCTCTGGTGGACAGAATCAAGGGAAGGTGAGTGGGGAGGCAAAGGAGACCCACTCCTAGAGGCTTGCCTCCTGGCTGTACAGCTAGAAATGTGACACGTGACAAAGCAGCACTCCATTTTGGGGAAGCGCACACTGAAGCCACGGCCAGGCGGTCATTAGAGGGCGCTACATTCCTTCTGAGATTTAAAATGCTGGATATGAGAATACACTGTCCTGGAACCAGAGCTGGAAGGTGACTTCACAATCAGCATTCAGCAACCAGCCCGCCAATTTTTTAAGTAGTTGCTATTAAGAAAGTTCAGTTTATTTTGTTTAATGGCTGACTATGGTAAGGATAACTAGGCTTTTTAATTATGACTTAGAACCATTCTATAACAAGAGCAAAGAATTTCTTAAAGTTGGTCAGATTATTCTGAATAGGAGGGAAAAAAAAGAATAGGACAAAGAGGTAAAAGTTCTAGTCAAGAAATTTTCCAGGGGCCGGAGCGATAGCCCAGCGGGTAGGGCGTTTGCCTTGCATGCTGCCGGCCCATGCCGACCCGGGTTCGATCCCCGGCATCCCATATGGTCCCCCGAGCACCGCTAGGAGTAATTCCTGAGTGCAGAGCCAGGATAAACCCCTGAGCATTGCAGGGCATGATCCAAAAAAGCAAAAAAAAAAAAAAAAAAAAAGAAAGAAAGAAAAAAAGAAAATAAAAAAGAAAAAGAAAAAAAAATGTTTCCAGACTGAGTCTCAAATTAATCAAGTTTACAACAAAGCAATATACACTACAGGTGCGTCAGAAATCTGCTATCTTAAAAAAAAGTTTTTTGGGGCCAGAGCGATGGTCCAGTGGGTAGGGCGTTTGCCTTGCACACGGCCAGCCTGTGCTGGCCCGGGTTTGATCCAGGGCATCCCATATGGTCCCCGAGCACTGCCAGGAATAATTCCTGAGTGCAGAGCTGGGAGTAACCCCTGAGCGTTGCTGGGTGTAACCCAAAAAAGAAAAAAAAAAGTTTTATAAGATTATGTACCATACTGTAAAAGGGAGATAAAGGCCAAATTTACAATTATGGACATGAAGGAAAAGATGAGTACTAGCATTTCTATCTATCTAGTATGTGCCAAGCAAATAAGGAATTTTTTTTTTCTTTTTTGGGTCACACCTGGCGATGCTTCAGGGGTTACTCCTGGCTCTGCACTCAGGAATTACTCCTGGCGGTGCTGGGGGGACCATATGGGATACCGGGATCGAACCCAGGTTGGCGGCATGCAAGGCAAACACCTTACCCGCTGGACTATCGCTCCGGCTCCCAAATAAGGAAATTTATTTTAAAGAATCCTCAAAAAATCCTCTAAAGTATATATATATATGACTTTTTAATCGATAAACTAAATGAGTCTTAATGAGATTGAGAAACTTACTTAAAGTCATACAGAGAAAGGAACTGTGGAACCAGGATTCGAACCCAGATGTGTCCGACTCCAAAGGCCCGGCTCTTTCCACCGGACATGTGGAAACTAGCTTTAAAGAAGGCAGCCAAGCTAGACAGTCAAACCTAGAAAAAATTTGTCCAGGCATACCAAAGGTAATTATAATTTAGAGAGAAAGTTGCAAAAACAGTATAGAAAAAAGATAGAAGTAAATGAGGCAAGCTGATGTCATCTCTAAAAACAGGGAAGAGTAATGCAGGGACAGTGGTTTATACAAGGGAGCAGGAGCAAAGCTATTATATGAAAGGACGTTATCTTAGTCATTACCAGACAGTGAAGGCAGAGAGCTGATAGTGGTGAATCTGTAGGTGAATAACAATTATTATGTGATGTCTAAGAAACAGAAAGGAATAGGAAGAAGAGAACAAAGGAAATGCCTCGTGGGAATTCACTCCTGTGGACTCTAACTGGGGCAGTAAGGACGGTGCTGGAGGGAGTAAGACGGCAACTGAGTGATAATTAGCTTCTCTTGAATTCTTGGAAGCTGATTTTCTTCTGTTCTAACTCTATACACTAGTCAATCAAACCCCTCATCTGGCACACACAATAAGAACTCCCCAGGGACTGTTTCATAAAGTTGATAGTATATTGCTGAGTGTGTAATAAAACCACAAACGCATGTTAATATAGTCCATCACTACGGATGCTGTATTACTCTACTTGGACGCGCCCAGCAATGCCCAAGACTCGCTCCTGGCCTGGGATCAGGGAGCAAACCCAGCAAGCGCCCTACCTGCTGCACTCTCTTGGGCCCTTGCTGCCGTATTACTCTAAAGGAAAACATAGAATGTAGCCCCCTGTGCCTCCCCAATTAAGAGTAAGGATGCCAAAATAATAGTTATTTAGTATAATCCTAAAAGATTTTTTTTTGGTAGTGCGAGGGCTCAAACCCAGGCTTGCATGCATGCAGAGCCAAATATTCTTCTACTGACCTCAGCCCAGGAAATCAAATTTCTTTACAGTCTCACAGGGCATTAAATAACCAACCATAAGATAAATTTTACCTTTATATGCTTCAAGGTGATTAAGTGTAATCTCTACGACTGAGGACTACTAAATCAGATGTTCTTAGTTTCAAGACTTCAAATACCTAATTTCAAATGGTAAATTAGTTGTTTTACTTTTTTGTTGTTGTTGTTGTTGTTGCATTTTGGGTCACACCCGGCAATGCTCAGGGGTTTCTCCTGGCTCTGCACTCAGGAATTACTCCTGGCAGTGCTCAGGGTACCGTACATATGGGATGCCGGAGATTGAATCCGGGCCGGCATGGACCGGCCGTGTGCAAAGCAAATGCCCTACCCGCTGGGCTATCGCTCCGCCCCCCTGGAGTTGTTTTACTTTTAAATTTGTTTTTACACTTCCAAATAAAAAAGCTTATTTTGATTTTTTTTTAAAAAAAATCAATGATCTTATTAAGTGGGTCTCATTTTTTGACATAGGCAAAACAAAAGAGGGTTTAACTTCAGGAAACTTCAAAAAGAAAAGATCCTACACAGAATACTCAAGTCCAAGACTGCAGGTATTAAAACCAACAATTAGGGGCCAGAGCGATAGCCCAGCGGCAGGGCGTTTGCCTTGCATGCGGCTGGCCTGTGCCGGCCCGGGTTCAATCCCGGCATCCCATATGGTCCCCGAGCACCGCCAGGAGTAATTCCTGAGTGCAGAGCCAGGAGTAACCCCTGAGCATTGCCGGGTGTGACCCAAAAAGCAAAAAAAAAAAAAAAAAACAAAAAAAAAAAACCCAACAATTAGGGTTGCTCCCTATTTGTCATTTCTTCTTACATTTCATATGCAGAAAAACGTGAAAACCAAATGCACTCATTTATAAAGCAGGAAGCCACTGACCCCGTAAATGAACCTCTGGTTAAACCGCTGCAGTGTTCCCAGACTAAATTTACTCGTCTGTCTTACAAAGCAGGAAGTCACTTACCTCATAAATGAACCTCTGGTTAAACTGCTGCAGCGCTCCCCGACTAAATTTACTCGTCTGTCTTATAAAGCAGGAAGCCACTTACCCCGTAAATGAACCTCTGGTAAAACCGCTGCAGCGTGGGGCCGGAGCGATAGCCCAGCGGGTAGGGCGTTTGCCTTGCACGCGGCCGGCCTGTGCCGGCCCGGGTTCGATCCCGGCATCCCATATGGTCCCCGAGCACCGCCAGGAGTAATTCCTGAGTGCAGAGCCAGGAGTAACCCCTGAGCATCGCCGGGTGTGACCCAAAAAGCAAAAAAAAAAAAAAAAAAAACAAAAAGAAAAAAAACAAAAAAACCGCTGCAGCGCTCCCGACTAAACATACTCGCCTGTCTTATGAGACTGACGCGCGCTGCCTACTGCGCTAAGAGGGCAGCTACTCGTCTGTCTTATAAAGCAGGAAGCCACTGACCCGTAAATGAACCTCTGGTTAAACTGCCGCAGCGCTCCCCCAACTAAACATACTCGCCTGTCTTATACAGCAGGAAGCCACTTACCCCGTAGATGAACCTCTGGTTGAACTGCTGCATGGCGCCCTGAAGCTGACTGCGCTGCAGCTGCCACTGCTCATAGTTCCGACAGACTCTAATGTTGGCCTCTGCCAAGTGGTCGTTCTTGTGAAGTGATCAACGTAATAAATACGTCCCATGTTGTCCACCCGCCTTTCCCACCTACAACAAAGACAACCCAATTAAATAATTGAGGGGCAAACGTGAGTTCAATAGAACGTCAGTTAAATAATTACTCTTAAAGAAACTAACCCTAACATTCTTATCACTTGATCCAGGTGAAAGTTCAGAAAAGAAAACAAAGAAGCAACAAGACCTCTGAAGTCTTTAAGTCATAAATGAATGAAGATAAAAATCATTCATCAGAGCCGGAGCCACAGCACAGCGGAAGGGCGTTTGCCTTGCATGCGCCAACCCGGGTTCGATCCCTGGCATCCCATATGGTTCCCGAGCACTGCCAGGAGTAATTCCTGAGCAAAGAGCCAGGCGTAACCCTGAGCATCGCTGGGTGTGACCCCCCCCAAAAAAAAGCAAAAAAAAACCTCAGTCATCAAGGTTTAAGAAAGGGCTCAAAGGTCTAGCGTACACGCTCTGCACCGGCGCCCTGATGTGCTCGCTGGTTCCCATGGCCCCTGGGCACCTCCATGTGCACATTCCCTAACCCTCAAATCATCATTCCCAATCAAGTCTGACTCTCTGCTTTGGAGTTGGCACATACCACAGAGCCAAAGGAGATTAAATAAATAAACTGACAAACAGAAACGTAGGGACACAGGCGAGAATTCCAACAAGCTACAGCAATGTTTCCCAACCAGAAGCTGTACAACCCAGCCCAGCCCCAGGTACCCCAAAGATATTCCAAACAGCTAAAAATCCTGTAAATTAGGGGCCATGGCATGAAGCTAGGGTAAGAGCTTAAGAAAGAAAAAAAAAAATCAGGGGCCAGAGTAATAGCACAGTTGTAGGGCGTTTTTGCCTTGCATGCAGCTGATGCGGGGTTCGACCCCCGACATCTCATATGATCCCGAGCACTGCCAGGAGTAATTCCTGAGTTCAGAGCCAGGAATAACTCCTGAGAATCACCAGGTGTGATCCAAAAAGCAAAACAATAAAAGAGAGGAGGAAAAAAAAAAATCAGAAGAGTGCAATTTTCAGAAAAAAGGTTGAGGAACGCTTATTGATAGTTTCAGTAAACATATAGATTTTTGCTTCTTTGGCTGAGACACTTACCCAGGAGGTAACGGTTCTGGTCTATCCCACGTGGTTCTCTTTTCAATATGGTCGACATAGTAAACGCGCCCATGCTGGTCCACTCTTTGCTCCCAACTTAAAGACAAAATCGTGACGTTCGCTTGTTTATTTGTCTTGCTTTTTAACACCTGGCAATGCTCAGGGGACTATAGAGGATGCTGGGGATGGAACACAGGTCAACCATGTGTAAGGCAACAGCCCTAACTGCTGTGCTTTCGCTCCTTCCCCAAATTTTAAAATTCAGTATGATACCTGTACATGTAGCCTGATTTTTTAAATCCTGACTTTCCCCTTTTCTTTTACATAACTACATTATGAAGTTGAAATTAAAAAGTATGTCAGGGGGCCAGAGCAATAGCCCAGCGGGTGGGGCGTTTGCCTTGTACGTGGCCGGCCCATGCCGGCCAGGGTTCGATTCCCGGCATCCCATATGGTCCCCCGAGCACCGCCAGGAGTGATTCCTGACTGCAGAGCCAGGAGAAACCCCTGAGCATTGCTGGGTGTGACCCAAAAAGCAAAAAAAAAAAAAAAAAAAAAAAAAAAAGTATGTCAGTATTAAAGATGATACCAAAAAAAGTTCAGAAATACTCAAAACTGTTATTTTGAGGACAGCAAGTACTGTATAAGTTTTCTTCTACAGAAGCATCTGCTATAGGAGATGATCTAAGTAGGTCTGAACTCAATGTGGCCAGGGAGACAAAACTCTATCTCCAGACCGAGGTATAAGGTGGAACGTCAGAGGAAAAGAAAGCCATAATCAATCACATAAAATCTGACTGGAACAACCATCTTCCACTAAATCACCAAAACGACCAACAAAGGGCCCAATAGTACAGCGGGTAAGGCATTTGCCTCGCACATGGTCGACCTGGGTTCAATCCCAACATCCCATATGGTCCCCTGAGCCCACCAGGAGTGATCCCTGAGCAGAGCCAGGAGTAGGCCTGAGCACCGCTAAGTGTGGCCCAAAAAGCAAACAAACAAGAAGGAGTAAGTCAGGCTCAGATGCGTCTCTACAGAATCCAAAGAAAATTTATTTGCGGGGCCGGAGCGATAGCCCAGCGCGGGTAGGGTGTTTGCCTTGCACGCAGCCGGCTTGTGCCGGCCCTGGTTCGATCCCTGGCATCCCATATGGTCCCCCGAGCACTGCCAGGAGTAATTCCTGCGCAGAGCCAGGAGTAACCCCCTGAGCATTGCTGGGTGTGACCCAAAAAGAAAAAAAAAAAGAGAAAATTTATTTGCATATTCTAGTTTACTTTGTATGATTATACCCAAGAACATAAAAACACCCACCATAGTCTAGATAAGTCAACTGCTTCTGAAAGAACCTAGTTTTTCACTGCTAATACACTGTACAAACTTTCTAATTTAGCTTCTCACGTGACGTTTCCTAAATGGTAAATGACCAGGGGCCAGAGCCATAGTACAGCAGTAGGGCATTTGCCTTGCTAGCGACCAATTCTGCTTTGATCCCGGCATTCCATATGGTTCCCGAGCACCACCAGGAGTAATACCTGAGTGCAGAACCAGGAGTAACCTCTGAGCATCGCCAGGTATGACCCAAAAAGCCAAAAAGAGAAAAAAAAAAGATAAATGATCTAACTATTGACTCATCAAATTATTACTATCCGTTTAGCATCTAGGAATCCTCATGAGAATTGTGACAATTATTACTTTCACTTTTTTAAGTGGTGGGCCACATTTGGCAATGCTTAGGGGAGTATGACCCGCTCAATGTTCAGGGGGTAGTACTGGAGACTGAAGCTGAGGCTCCCAAAAACCCCTGGGGCTCCCACAGCAAGCGTTTGCGCCATCACCCTGGCCAAAATACTCATTAGCACTCTGAGCCCTGGATTAGTTTGAATGGCATACTATATACACAAACTATGAGTATTAATATTTTTAAACCAGTAAAAACAGAAACGGGTGATGAGTACTAATCTTTTCAGCTTCCTAAAACATTACTTTCCCAATGGCTTTATGACAGAAAACTTTTTACCTGAAATAGCAAATTTTTTGCCCCCTTGAAAGAAAACTCAATCTGAACTGAGTGACTTTTAGTGCTTGTTCTTGGTTAAGTTTCCTTGGTTTATCTTCTTTCACCTTGCACTAAAAAGGAGTGGAGTGGATTTAAAACCTGAGAAGCAGGCTAGAGCAACAGCACAGCGGGAAGGGCGTTTGCCTTGCACGCTGCCAACCCGGGTTCAATCCCTGGCATCCCATATGGTCCCCGGGCACCGCCACGAGTAATTCCTGAGCAAAGAGCCAGGACTAACCCCTGAGCATCACTGGGTATGACCAAAAAAAAACCAAAAAACTGAGAAGCTTTTTTGTTCAGCATGACTTTCAATTCCACAAGAAAGTTTGCTACAATAGTTCCAAGACAGTTTTTTAAAAATTTTTGTTTTGGTGTTGATTTTAGGGCTACGCCCTGCAGTGTTCAGGGGTCACGCTTGGCAGTGCTTGGGGACTATATATACTGCTGGGGACTGAGCCAGGGCTGGCGTCATGAGAGGCAGTCTTATACC
Organism: Cryptotis parvus; assembly: GCA_021461705.1. Lineage (NCBI taxonomy): Eukaryota > Metazoa > Chordata > Mammalia > Eulipotyphla > Soricidae > Cryptotis > Cryptotis parvus. The sequence continues at coordinate 16,781 of JAJIBD010013812.1, forward strand.
CTATAACATTCATTTAGCTCTAAAGACAGTGTCTTTGTTTTTTTGTTTTTGTTTTTTTTTTTTGCTTTTTTGGGTCATACCCGGCGATGCTCAAGGGTTACTCCTGGCTCTTCGCTCAGGAATTACTCCTGGCAGTGCTCGGGGGAACATATGGGATGCTGGGGATCGAACCCAGGCCAGCACAGGCCAGCCGCGTGCAAGGCAAACGCCCTACCGGCTGGGCTATCGCTCCGCCCCTGATTTTTGCTTTTATGGGTCACACCCAGCCATGCTTGGGGACCATATAGGATGCTGGGAATCGAACCTGGGTCAGCTGCATGCAAGGCAAACGCCTTACCCACTGGACTATTGCTCCGGCCCTAAAGACGGTTTTTAAAAGAACAAAGTTCAGTATTGTTTTCAGTATTAAGCACACGCAGAAGTCTGAAAAACCCCAAGTGTTATGAGGCCCAGAGATGTGCTGGGCGACAGATTATCCGCCCTGCAAACCGAGGCTGCTGGCCTGCCTCCAGCACCACCACACGTCACCAATGGTGATCTTCAGCACCACAACTTTCACACCCAGAACACAAACAACTGTCTTGCACACAACCAAGTGTTAACCCGTGGTACCCTGCAGCGGCAACCAGGACAACGATGATGATAAAAGCGAGAGTTACTCACCCAGGCGGCAGCGGAGCCTGAGCAACAGGATTTAGCGGCCTCGGACCTGCGCCTCCAGAGATAGTGAGAGGAATTATCAACCCAGAAGTGGCTCCTTCAGATGTGCTGGAAGTTGTGTTTGTTGGTGGCAGAGACCCAGTACTAGATCCATCGCTTTCAGAAGTGGCAGATGGTGAACCATTGACAGATGCTAAAAAAAGATTTGGGGGAAACAGCAACAAAATCTCTTGCTTTTCAGAAATCTAAATTCAAGACAGAATTTTAACTTTGAAAAGCAGACAAAAGATAAAAAACAAATACAAATTTTAAGATGTAGATACAGAGATGAAAATGATTTCAGTAAATAATGGACACAGCTAACAGTCATATTTTTTAATCAATTATTCACAATTTAGGCGGCAACGATTCCATTTCTCATTTCGTCATCAAGCACAGACATACAGCTGCTGTTTCCTGAAAGGAGAAACTTTTCATTTCGGGCCACATCTGACCGTGCACTTAGGTTTCGCTTCCGGCAGGGTCAGACCATCATATCTGGTGCTGGGGGTCAAACTCAGCTTGGGTTTGTGCAAGGCAAATGCCCTACTTGCTGAACTGTTACTCCAGCCCCCAGAAAAACTCTTATACTAAGAAAGCACTGGAATTCCTCCCGCCTCCCCAGTAGTTTTGGGTCACATCCGGTTACGCTCAGGGGTTACTCCTGATTCTGCATTCAGGAATTATTCCTGGGTGCAAAGGGTCCACCCAGATGGGATGCCGGGGCTGAACCTGGGCCAGCCGCGTGCAAGGTAAACCCCCTACCTGCTGTGCTATCGCTCTGGTCATGCACTGGTATCCCTTAGCATCATAAATTCACCTAGAAATCTTTTCCATACCTTTAAAACTGTTGTGCCTAGAAAAATCTGCAGATTAGAAACCAAGAAATTTTTGAAGGGTCTTTGATCCACACCTGGCAGTGCCCAGGGCTTATTCCTGGATCTCAGCTCATAGATCATACGTGAGGGTCCTCAGAAGACCATATATGGTGACAAAGATTGAATCTGGGCCTGCTATAAGCAAGGCAAGCATCTGATTGGTGCTTAGAGCCAACTCTTGTATCAGTTACAATACAGATGATTGACAACTATTTAAAAGAATATCGTTTGGGTCCGGAGCGATAGCCCAGCGGGTAGGGCGTTTGCCTTGCACGTGGCTGGCCCATGCCGGCCCAGGTTCGATCCCTGGCATCCAATTTGGTCCCCGAGCACCACCAGGAGTAATTCCTGAGTGCAGAGCAAGGAGTAACCCTGAGCATTGCCGGGTGTGACCCCAAAAAGAAAAAAAAAAACTAGAAGAATATCTTAAGCTCTCATTACAACTTCAAGATATACTAATTGACAAAACAATTCCCAGAAGCAGTCATCAATTACAAAATAATACATAGGTTCAAAGACTGGGAATAAATCGTTAGCAAATTATGAAAAATAGGGGACAATATATAATTAGGGGGACAATATATAATTAAATACAAAATCATTTAATACAATGACGTATTGGTACTGGAAAGACTTATCAAGGGAGCACACCCATGATAAC
>JAJIBD010013813.1:0-50627 GCA_021461705.1 Cryptotis parvus
TAAGGGGACCTTCCTAAGGGACCAGTGATGGCCAGGCAGGACTACAGCTCCTGCTCATGACCTGCCCCTCAAGGTGAGGTGCGTTAGGGGGTCAGCCATCACACTGATACTCATGGAGGAGGAGGGGAGACCCAATGACCTTTGAGAACTCCCCCCCCAGATCCACTGACAGGACAGTTGGGGGCTATCTCCAGGGCCTTCTAGCTCATCCAACTTAGAACCAAGAGTGTCCATGGCCCGTGAATTTGCATGTTCACAAGCAGATGTCTGCTATTGAATAGACTTGCTTGCATGGAAATTTGAGAGGGGGGGAGGAAGGGAAGGAGGGAGGGAAGGGGGAGGGAGGGAGGGAGGAAGGAAGGAAGGAGGGAGGGAGGAAGAAAGGGAGGGAGGGAGGAAGGAAGGAAAAAAAGCGCCTGCCATAGAGGCAGGCTACATGGAGGGAACCGCAGACATTGGTGTTGGGAAAATGTGTGCTGTGGAGGGATGGGTGCTGGAACGTGTATGACTGAAACCTAATCATAAACAGCTTTGTCACTGTGTATCTCGCTGTGATTCAATTTTAAAAAATAAATTAAAAATATAAGGATTAGTCCCTTAGCGTAAATCCTTTGTTTAGATATGTAGTAGAGTGTGGCACCACCCTTCTATACTCTTCTATCTAGAAGCTGTTTAGTGTTCTTTGTTGACAGGACCCTCCCTGAAGTTAGAATTACTTTTGTGTATATAAGGAGACTGGGACAGAGCTGCTACTTGCTCTCCCTGTGCCCTTGCTCTCCCTGTGCCCAGCTGCTCTTGAAGTGCCTGGGAGGCATGGCGGGTTCTAGCCCTGGCCTGCCACCCCAGCAGAGCCTCACAACAAGCCAGATGACCCCCTACTCCATGGGGGGGTCGCCATTTTCCACATCCGGATTTCCCTCTTGTCACAACTCCACCCAGCAGTCCAGACTATCACAGCCCCAGTTCATCAATAATTGCTTTATTTAGAGGTGACTACAAGAGTATGCCACCCGCACGCGCAAGCCTGGCAAGCTGCTCGTGTTGTATTTGATATGCCAAATACCAGTAACATTTGTATTAGGTCATTCCCATGACCTAATATAATGGTTTGAGGCTCTTTATGTTCCTGGAGCAAGCAGATGCCTTTGGGTTCTACTAGCATGAAACAGGACATATGGAGATATTACTGGTGCCCGCTCTAGCAAATAGATGATGAACGAAAAGATAGTGATAGTGATTCTTATTTAGAATGGGAAGAAAATCAAATGGCTTTGGGTTCTAGCACATAAGAAATCACAGTGAGAGGAGTCAAACGGACAGTACAGGGGTTAAGGCACTTGCCTTGCATGCAGCTGACTCCAGTTTGACTCCCCAGCACAGCATATGGTGCCCTGAGCACTGAACCTGGAGCAACCCTTGAGTAGCTCTAGGTATGGCTGTTCCCATCACACACCCAGCAAGGGGAGAGTTTATTTGAAAACACTTTGTATCCTTCCATGACCTCTCAAAGAAATGGAACTGGTAGGCGACTGCCAGGAGGAGGAGGAGGAAAGGAGGGAGGATCTTAACTCATAGCTACGGTGAAGCCAGACAAACCACAGTGGAAGATTAGACGCCCTCTGACAGGCAAGATGGCGGACTTGTCCTGTTCAATATGGCAGCCACCAGTCATGCAGCTACTGTAATGTGAAATATGGCGAACTCGACCTGAGATGAGCAGGAAGATAACTGCTGGGCAGCAAAAGACTTGGATAGAAAAGAGTCAATGAAATACCTAATTCATAACTTTTATTGTGATTTTAAATGTTGAAATAATATTTTGGACATGTTATTTTTTCTTTTTTTGGGTCACACTTGGCAATGCTCAAGTGTTACTCCTTCGCTCAGAAATTACTCCTGGCGGTGCTCAGGGGACCATATGGGATGCCAGGGGATCAAATCCGGGCTGGCTGCATGCAAGGCAAACACCCTCTCCACTGTGTTGTCGCTCTGGCCCCTTTTATTAAATCTGTTATTCAAATCAATTATGCCATTTTCTCTGTGATGAAATTTAAAAAAAAATTTATTGGATCACATGGTTAAAAGTTGTTCACAATTGGGTCTCAGTCATATAATGTTCCATCATCACCTTTCCCTTTACCAGTGCACATTTCCCGTACCAGCGTCCCAGTTTCCCTCCCCACCTCTATGGAGGCACTTCTCTCTCTCTCTCTCTCTCTCTCTCTCTCCTCTCTCTCCCCTCCCTCCTTTGGGCGCTATGGCTTGTAATACAGACACTGAAAGGTTATCAGCTATATCCCTTTACCTACTTTCAACACAGTTCCTGTCCAATCATTCCCAACTATTATTATTATTACTGGTCCCTTCTCCATCCTAACTGCCCTCTGCCCCATACACACTTGTGGTAGCGTGTCAGAAAATTTATCGTGGTCCAGGTTGCTTGCTGGGACAGAGCTGATATAGACAATAAGATGAAGGAGCATTTGAATGAGAAAAATGGGACTGTGGGGGTCTAAGAAAGAGGCTCTTTTCTTCATCCAAGTTTACAGCGTTTCAGCGTCAGTGAGGCCCAGCGGGACCATCAGGTCAGTGGAGACAAATGCCGTAGTGACCAAAGATGGAGGAAGTGCTTTGTGTGGGCTGTTCCGGGGGTTGCTAACTTTCACCCCTGGGTTAAAGGGTGGCCCTGTCTGCCGCTTGGGATGGAAAGTTTAGGAGCCCAGCATTTGGGGGCGCCCAGCAGATTCCAGACCAATGCTGGCTCCTTCCTGCCCACCTGGAGTTGGGAGAGATGCTGAGAGCGTGGATGAAGGAAATATTTCACCACAGAGGAGCCAAGACCTTTCCATTACATCCCAATTTTCTTCCTGTGAAACTTTATAATCAACTCTCAAGTTCAAGGCCCCGAGGAGCTGCTGAACAGATCATCCACCCAAACAAACCCCCAAACTCCAGATAAATCTGGTTTGTGAACTTTCATCATCCGTGATTATCAGTCACTCACCCACGCAAATTACGGGGGCAGAGTTGCATGGAACTCTTTTAAAGAAATGAATGAGATATTTATTCCAAGTTCCTTAAGGGTAGAGACCTTGGGATTTGGGTTGGGATTTTGTATTTTGGGTCACACCTGCCAGTGCCCAGGGGACACTCCTGGCTTGGTTCTGGTGGGTGAGGGAGGGGCGCTCCTGGCGCTGCTCGTGGGCATATGTGGTGGCTGGGACCAAACAAAGCTTGCCAAGTAATGTGCTCCTCTGAGCCTCCACCGGACCCACATGAGGGTGCTTCAAAATCCCTTGTGGAGCTGGGATGGCAGACGGCAGAACTGCCATGGTCAGGCTGGGTGTGCACAAGACCAGGAGCAGGTTCAAGGCTAGTGTGAGCCAGGCAGGTGCTTTAGCCCTGAGCCATCTCCTGGCCCCGCAAATTACAGCACTGCCCCCCCAGCCCTCCTCCCCTCTCCACTCTCGCCCCGCCCCAGTATCTCAGTGCATGCTCACTGCATATCTGACACAAGGCTTATTCTCCTTCCTTCCTTCCTTCCTTCCTTCCTTCCTCCCTCCCTCCCTCCCTCCCTCCCTCCCTCCCTCCCCTCCCTCCCTCCCTCCCTCCCTCCCTCCCTCCCTCCCTCCTTCCTTCCTTCCTTCCTTCCTTCCTTCCTTCCTTCCTTCCTTCCTTCCTTCCTTCCTTTCTTCCTTCCTTCCTTCCCTGGCCATGCTCAGAGCGTGCTCCTGGCCGTCCTCAGAGAATTAAGTGGATCCCAGGATTAAACTGGGATTGGGCATGTGCAAGGCACGCACCTTCACTCTAGTGCTCTCTGGCCCCAGAAAAGAAAATGTGTTTGCATCTTTCTGAACCATACCTTGTAGTGCTCAGGGCCCACTCCTGGCTCTGTGCTCAGGATCACTCTTTCTTTTTGGGTCACACCCGGCAATGCTCAGGGATTTCTCCTGGCTCTGCACTCAGGAATTACTCCTGGCGGTGCTCGGGGACCATACGGGATGCCAGGGATCGAACCTGGGCTGGCACAGGCTGGCCGCGTGCAAGGCAAGCGCACTACCTGCTGGACTATCACTCCAGCCCCTCAGGATCACTCTTGGCAGTGCTTAGGGACCATATGAGGTGTTTAGGATTGAATACAGGTTGGCTGCATGCAAAGAGAATGCATACCTATTGTACCATTTTTTTTGGGGGGCACACCCAGAGATGCTCAGGGGTTCCTCCTGGCTCTGCACTCAGGAATTACTCCTGGTGGTGCATGGGGACCCTATGGGATACTGGGGAGCGAACCTGTTTGGCCACATGCAAGGCAAATGCCCTCCCCCACTGTGCTACCACTCCAGCCTTGTACTATCTCTTGGACCCTGAGAATATAAATTTTTAACAGAAGGAATATAAGTCTGCAGTGTATACACATGATGTCCCATATTAAGGGGATAAATAAGAGGGACATTCATGAAATTATGACGATTCTCTTAAAGTCTGAAAATTCAGCTCTAATGATGAATTTCTTCCTGATATTCAGGAAGAAAGTGCTGAGTGTCTTTTGCCTGCCGAAGACACAGGTTCAGTCTCCAGCAAATGGTCTCCTAGTGCCACCAGGAGTGACCTCTGTGCACTGCTGGGTGTGGCCCCCCTGAAACCGGAAATGGTTCATAATAAAGAATAAAACATATTTCCATTTCCCAATAAATAGCTGTGTTTGTGAGCCAGCTGCTGACTGTGAAATAACTTAAGTTGATTACCTATAGTTAAATAATTCAGGAATTAAAGCTGATCCGATAAAGCATGGAAGCAATGTAAGAAAATGGACTCGGGCAAGAAAGTCGGTCCGGGGTGCTCAAGAGTAATAATTCATTCAATAGCTACAACAATTGGTGAAAATTCAATAAAGTGGTAAGGGATTGCTGAAAATTGGTCATATTTCTGTAGATGAACCAAAAAATAGGCCAGCAAACACAATCTTCAAGGAAATGCCATTCATGAAGGCATCAGCACCGATTCAAAACCCAGAGGAAACAGCGTGAGGGAGAAATATCAAGAAGCTGGATAGCTTGGGCTGGAGCGATACCACAGCGGGGAGGGCGTTTGCCTTGCTCAAGGCTGACCTGGGGGTTCAGTCCCTGGCATCCCATATGGTCCCTCGAGCACTGCCAGGAGTAACCCCTGAGCTTTGCTGGGTGTGACCTCCCCCAAAGAACAAACCAAACCAAACCAAACCAAGACGCAACAGCTTGTATCTGGGAAAGAGAAAGGAAAATTGGAACTACCAGGGGGTAGTGTTGGGGTAAGCACCAGCCTGGCACATGTGAAGTTCTGCGTTTGGCTGTCACTCCCCTTCCCAGTATTCATGGGTGTGGACCCCACAACAACAGCACAGGGTGAGGTGTTGGCCTGGCACATGGCTGACAGCGGCTTGATCCCCAGCACTGCAAACAGTCCTGGAATGCCAGAGTGATCCCTGTATACATAATAACCTTTCAGTGTCTATTGCAAACCACAGAGGGGTGGGAGGGAGAGAGGGAGAGAGAGAGAGAGAGAGAGACAGAGAGAGACAGAGAGAGAGAGACAGAGAGAGACAGAGAGAGAGAGAACTTGACATAGAGGCAGGTTGGGCGGTGGGAGGGAACTGTGTGACGTTGGTGGTGGGAGATGGGCCCTGGTGGACGGATGGGTGCTGGAACACTGTATGACTGAAACCCAATCATGAACAGCTTTGTAATGGTCTATCTCACGGTGATAGAATAAAATTAAAAAAAAGGAATTAAAGAGCGTGATCCCTGTGTGCAGAGCAATCCCGAGCATGCCACATGTGTCCCCCCCTCCTCCAAACCAAGAGAGAGACAGATGGAAAACACCAAACTCAGAAGCCTTAGGGAAGCACTGTCCGCTGGGGACAGGGACAGAGTGGGTCCACCACGCACATCCGCTGTGGCCCATGTCCACCATCACAACCCAGCAATGACCGCTGTGGTCCAGCAACCAGAAATGAGCGCAGCCCATCGAAGGGGTGAGTCCACCAAGGAGACGGGATGCCGGGATCTCTCACGGGTGTGTCCTGGCCAGCATGGAGGCAGTGAAGGAGGCATGGTGGTGGTGGTGGGGGGGTTGGGGGGTTGTTTCTGTGATGACAAACATGAAGCCTCAGTGGCCAGGCGGAAAGGCCCAGTGACACAGAGCCGCTGGCCCTCGTGCGATGGGAGCCCGTGTGCCCGCGGGGTGAGGCTCTGGGTTCTAGGTGGACGCTGTAGCCCGTAGAGGCAATAAGTAAGCTATGAGCTTTTCTTTTTAGAGCTTGTTTGGAGGCTCTAGCAGGGGGAGCACAGCTACTCGTATACCCTCGACCGAAGACCGATCCATCTCTATTCGGGAAGGCCGTCCTCTTCGACCGAGCACGCAGCTTCGGGAGGGGCGCACATGGAACGGCGAGGGAGGAAGGGGACACCCGCCTAGCCAGCCAGATCAGCCGAATCAACCCTGGCGATCAATGGGGTGACAGATGTCGCAGCCAGATCGCCCTCACATCCTGAGCTTTTCTTTTTAAAAGAAAAAGCAGAGCCATAAGAAAAACGACGGCTGTAGGGTTGGAGAGATAAAACAGGTGTTAAAGTGCTTGCCTTGCACTTGGCCAAGTCTGGTTCTATCCTGGCAGTGCCAGGAGAGCCCCAAGCACAGAGCAAGGACCGAGCCTTCAGAACCACTCAGGTGGTGCCCCCAGATGCACCCCGCCCCACCTTCCTCGCCCAAGCCCAAGCCGACAACTTTTGGAGCTGGAGAGATAGCACGGTGGGGAGGGCACTTACCTGGCAGTGGCTAACCCAGATTTGATCCTCAGCACCCTACATGATATCCTGAGCCCCACGCAGGAGTGACCCCCTGAGCAGAGCCAGGAGCCAGCCCTGAACATCGCGGGGCACTGTTGAACCACTCCCTGGCTGTGATGTCTAGAGAAGGAAACTGGCTCCTCCCTGGTCCAGGCTGGGGAGGGGGCACCCGCTGGGAAGGGACGTGGCAAAGGCCAGAACTTGCGTTCTGGAGGACGGGGATGAGGTGGCGTGTTCCTGCTGTGATCCAGGCCAGCAGGCATGCGGGGTTTGTGTGAAAGAACGCGGTATGATTTTGTTTAGCATATTCTTTTAAATCAGGCAACAGTTTACAAGCTTGTGTATGTTATAGAGATCCAGTTTAACACTTCATACTCTTTCTCTTTTTTGGTTTTGGGCCACACCTAGTGATGCTCAGGGCTCAATCCTGGATCAGGGGGACCATATGGGGTGCAGGGACGGAACCTGGGTTAGCCTTGTGCGAGACAGGCACCCTCTTCAAACTATTATAAGACGGACCCCATGACCAAAGTCCCATGACCAAAGTACCATTATCCGATCCCTTCCCCCAATCCACTGCCCCTTCTCTGCTCTTCCTCTCCTCTGCTCTCCAGCTCTGCTCTTCTCTGATCTTCCTCTCCTCTGCTCTCCAGGGCAGAGTCCTGGGGTTTGCTTCCCTTTGGTTTTCGTGGGCCCCTTTGTTTGCCTCATGCTACCCCACACGGGTGAGTTCATCTGGTCTTTGTCTTTTCTCTTTGGCTTAGCATGATGGAATCTGATCCCGAACACCCGCCTTTTGTGGGATGCCATTTTTATGGTATGAAACACACAAATTGTGGCATGAAACACACAAGTGTATTCCCACAAGCTCCCCAAAGAGCTGAGCCTGCAGTCCCCTCTCGCTAGCCGTGGGGGGAGAAACATAGAGGGGGAAAAGTCACATGTTTTTTATTTAAAAATTGTCTTGGGGCAGGAGAGTGAGTGCGATGGTCAGGGGCGGGTGCAGTGGACCGGAGGGGGGGGGGCGGTGGGCGGAGTGCGGTGGGCGGGGGCGCAGGTGTGGTGGGCGGGGGGATGGGGGGGCGGGTGGCGGGGGGGCGGGTGATGGGCGGGGCGAGCACGCATTTGCCTTACGTTCCATTCCTGGCCTCCATTCCTGGCAGCACAAAGGGTCCCGCGTCCTCAGGAGTGACCGCTGAGTGCAGCGCCAGAAGTAAGCCCTGAGCACTGCACCGCCTCTGCACCCCCACCCCCTTCGTCTTAGCGACCTTAAGAGCTTTGGAAAGACCAAGCGTGTCTCCAGACTCACAGGAGGGGTGAGGGAGAGAGACGGACACAGGCCCAGAGATGGTGTTTCTCTCTTTTATTTAAAAACAGTGCTTCATTACCATTCGCAAAGGCAGAGACAGTCGCTCCTCCTTCGCTTAGAGTTTATAAAAGCCAGCAACATGATCAATAATTTATACACATGGAGAGTAATACAAAAAAAGTAAGGAATAAAAGCTAAAGATCTAACTACTCCGACCTTCACAATTCCAGCTACTTGATGATAATAGGAGTAACCCAATGAATACTGTATGGTCTGAAAGCTACTATACATATGATTCTTAACGGGGGTGGGGGGGCAGAGACCGTCACAAAGCCCGGGTGCTTCTCTGGAGGTCGCAGGGAAACAGGACCCCTGGCCAGCAGCTCGGGGGTCCTAGGGAAGTGATTCAGGGTGAGGGGTGGGGTGGAGAAAAGGCGAGGTGGTCGATTATACAAGCATCCCAAGTGGTGCCCCCCATGCCCTGAAGGTACCTGTGTTGCCATGGCAATGGGAGGGGGCGGAGAACGGCAGGTGCCTGGCAGGAAGGTTGGGTCCCTGCCATGGGGTGTGGGGAGGAGGGGAGAGGTTTGATGGCGTTTCAGCCTTGCAGAGGTTTGGACTGAAGAGCTCAGAGACTTGGGTGAGGCAACCAGTCGGGGACAAGACCCCCCTCCAGCCCCCACCCGGCTCTTCTCACCCTGCAGTCCTGGCTTACGTGGGTCAGCCCCAGGTTCGCCTCCAGCTATTCACAAGCAGAATTCAAACACGAGAAAAAAAAAGTCAACGACAATAACAACCCCCAAACAGTTCATATCCCTTAGGGTGGGGGAGAGATAATTAATCACTCGATATATAATACAGCCAAAATGAGCTGCCAAAAAGCACACACGCACGCACACGCCGCGTACACACACACTCACACACAAATACTGTGAACAGAAAAATACCAGAAAATGACTACGCTGGGAATCTCAATGGGGGTATAGGCGTTGCTTAAAGCACTTATCAAGTCCCCGGAAAGCCAAACCCAAAAACGTTAGAAAGAAAAACTCAAGAGTTCAAGTGCCCCTGGGAATCTGGTGTCGGTCGCAGAGGGGGCTAAGAAGAGAACCCACGTTCCCACACCCTCACCACATGGCGCCTGCAGAACCAGCGGGGGCATCACGCCCGTGCCACTGGCCACAGGTTCCCCAGGCCAGAGTCAGTTGCGGCCGGTGAGCGGTTCTCTCCGTTACCAATCCCTGGCAACCAGCACTACCATGGCTGAATTGATCGACCGTTTTCCTGAGTAAACTGTAACTGGCTACAGTTCGGTAACATGGATGAGAACGTGACTACTACGGCCAACTGCGATACTTGAGGGTCCCGCCCACCTGGCCGGGCTTCTAATTCCGAGCGCCCGGGAGTCAGGAATTGGGTAACTTGCTGGGGTCTGGTCTTTGGGCCTCAATCTCCAAGACACGTGCCAGACACTTGGCCTCACGCAGGACCCTGGAGGGGGCGCAAAGGCTGGCCAGGGCCGCTTTCATGCTCGAGTCCTTGGTGGCTATTGCCTGGTGGATCAGTAAAGCAAGTATGAAGGAGGGACACAGGAAAAGGGAAAGTGGGGGCACAGGCTTTTGGAGAGCAACATTTCCAGAAACGAAACAGAAAATGGTGTTTTATGCAACAGAGAATCAAGTCACTGGTGTCTGCCATAAACGGTCACACGGTTTGAAGAGCATGACGAAAAGAAACACACACAAATTTACGTTGGATGTTCACCTTGCCCACTATTTCTTACCTATCTTAAAAACAGTGCAAACAGGTAACTTAAGCGTTGAGAACACCACTACCCCACTCCCCACCCCACCCCCAAGTCCCTTTCCTCCTATTATCTGGGGGAAAAAGTCTGCGATTCTGCCAACGGTCCTGTGCTAGGCTGCGCGCACGGGAGGTGCAGCCGGCTCGGCGGGAGGAGAGGGCCAGGCAGTTGCCCCCCTGCCTCCTCCTGAGGGCCTTCCAGACACTCCCTGGGGGGCATCGCTCTCCTGCAAGACGGAAGGGGCTTTGCAGATCTTGGAGTCGCTTCCTGGCTCTCCGCCTCCAGCCCACAAGCTCGAAGTCTAGTGCTCAGGATAAACTAAGAGCGGCTCAGCCCTGCGCAGTCACACCTCTGAGGAAAAGCTGCTGTCAATGTCTATGGGAGAGATCGCCACTAGCTCCCCTCAAACACAGAGTTGCCCCCCCACTCTTCCCTTCTTCTTCCGGGAAAAAAAAAATACAACTGGCTCAACCCTCACAGTGAGGACTGGGCGGAAGATGGTGGTATTAAGTAGGTTTTGTGAGACCTGAGCGCCTGAAAGAGGATGATGAAGCAATCCACAATGGCTGGTTTGGGCTGATGGGACACGGATCCTGGAACACGAGGGTTTCTGGCTAAGATCAAAGGGCAACTCTCGGGTCTCGGGAGGGTCCTGCAGATCAGAGCAGCCTTGGGGGGCTCCTGGCAAGGGAGAGCCTCCTCAGGGCTTCTAAGAGGAAGCTCTGAGCATCCAGAGTACGCGCCACCACTACATAAAGCTGGCCGCATCCTTCGGCCTGTGACTCTGTGATTCCGCATGGCCAAGTCTGGGGGGCGGCCCAGGAACGTGCTCCTGTGAGTGTGCAGGTGGCCACGTCCCTCTGACTCACGCTGGAGTCCAAAGGGAAGTCGGGGCAGGACCAGTGGACCACGCAGCTTTGAGGAACCTGCCTCTGGGGGATGGGGTTGGGGGTGGGCCGCTGTGCAGAGCCGCCGAGTGGAGAGCCGGCGGCCCTGACAGACTCCCCAAGCCTAGCCTTGCTTAGTCCAGGAAGCCCCACGGAGGGACAGAACCTGCAGGGCCGCCGGAGAACGTGGAGCAGCCCAGGGAGCCCCCCAGCCAGAGCCAGCTGAACTGAGACCACGCAGGGCACTGTCCGCTCTAGCCTCTCCCGAGGGCGGCGGGAGCAGCTCTACCCCTTCCCACTGCTCCCTCCCTGCGGGGTGGAAAAAAAGGAAATTCTCACTCCCCTCTCTTCCCGACGGAAACCACCTTTCTGAATCTGGTCTAGACTCCTGGACGCGTGGCTGGCCACTGGGTGCCAACGGCCCCGTGTCTTTCTCCATTTCTTTAGTCAGCAAAAGCTCCTTGAAAAAAATAGAAAGAAAAATAATCCTCCCTGGCCCCCCAATTCCTTAGACCTGCAAAAGCCCCTGCACACGACGGCCCTTCCTCTAACTAAAATATCTATATACATACAACAAAAATGGTCTCGACAGCAACATCCCCCACGCAGGCTTGAGGAACCCTGGCCTAGGGCCAAGGAGCTGGGCGGTCGGTGCCCCCACTCTACGTCAGCCTCCCTGGGATCTAGCAGAATGGCATGGAGGCCTCTGGCTTCCTGGAGAGCTTCCTGCAGGCCCCGATTTCAGGAGCTGTCTGTCTCCCAGCCCTCAGGAGAGAGGCTTCCTGAGGGAGGAGACCTGTACCCCACATGGCCGGCCAGTCCCGCCCAGAAACATCCCTCTGCATCCAGGGAATGCTCGATGCTGCCACAGGTGGGTCACGTTAATTCAGAGACAGGAACCGTTATCAGTCAAGATCATAGGAGGATGTGGAAGCTCAAGACACAGACCAAACCCACAACAGAGCAGAAACGCCATGTCACGGCCGCACTCCTGGAGCAGCTATGCGCTATGCAAAGGGGGAAAGGTCACCCCAGTACCAAGGGGAGGCGAGGCACCCTCACGGACCCGGTTTGTGGTGGCCAACGCCTTTGCTGTGGGAATGTGGCAGGACCCTTTTCCCTAGCCTGGGTAGCCACAGAGAGAGCTGAAGCCAGGGGAAGGGCCCTGACAGTGCCAGCCTCCAGCTAGTAGCAGAGATTCTTGGCTGCTTCAGAACCTCCGAATGTGGGAAGGGAACAGCCTTGGGGGCTCTGACGGCAGGTCCTGTGGTGTCCACCAAGGTGCTCAGCTGAGTATCTTTGGAGGGGAGTGAGGAGCTGGGTGGGATGGCCATGAGGGCTCAAGACTGCAGACAGAGAAGGGACTCAAAAAGGCTCTGGAAGATGAAAATTCCTATGGCTTTGGAGCAAGTACAAAGTGCCTTTGCCCGCCCCTTACATGCCCATATCACTGAAACATCCAGGGACGGTCGACCAAGGACTTGCTAATGGAGTCAGCCCATTTAGATCTCAGACTTTTACTGACTTTCTGTTAGAGAGAGGAAGAGAGAGATCAAGACATCAGAGTGGCTCGCCGGAGACCCCTAACACCCCCTTCTCTAATCCCCCCTCTAGGCTCACTTATGACCTGTCCTTGTGATCCTCAGGCTGGGCCCAGTTCCCTGGGAGAAATCTGCCTGCCGGCTACTTATTCTTCGGTCCCTGCAAACTGGGAGCAGGGTGTTCATTCATACAAGGACAGGATGAGCTAAACTGTGGTTCTGTTAAAAGAAAGACGTCTGGCAGGAAGGCTAGGAATACAAGAAAGCAAAGCTCGACCTTTCTCTCATACTCCAGATGTCATTCTGAGACTACTCCCTAAACGAGGGGTTCACGACCCCCAGTCTGAGAGCATGTTTGGGAACAGTAAGACTCTGATTCCAAACACTATGCCAACGGTCTCAGGCTGGGCCTGAAAGAGGATTGCAAAAAGAACGGAGAAGACAGGAGGGAAGAGGGGAAGAGTCTTTGCAAAAATCCTCCTGCTTTTGCAAGCCTAAGTTAGCATCTATTAGCATGTGGATTCCAGCCACAGCCAATGAGCACTGCCTGCCAAAGACCAGAAACTCAGAAGACTAGAAAGATTCCTGCTGGCAGAAAGATCTTTAACTGCTGCCTGGCTCAGCCATTCAGCGCCAGATACACTTTGGTAATTCTGTCTGCTGATTGATCAGATGAGTTTACCAGTCCCACAAGACTCTTCTTCCTCACGGACTACCTCTTCCATGATTGATAGAATAAGCTAAGCACCGAACATACAGACATGGAAATGCATTATTTTTTTTTACCACAGTTTAAAAAAAAGAAAAAAAAAAGAAAAAATGCACAATCTTTGGAACAAAAGAATTAAAGGCAGAAATTTAAAGGAAAAAAAATACATATTCAAAGAACATAGTGAGGTATAAAAAAAGTATTCTCTCTTTTTTGTGTTTTTTTGTTTTGTTTGTTTGTTTTCCTCTTCATCTTGCTATAGAGTTCCTCTACTCGTAAATATTGCAATAGCCAGGCCTCATGAACTGGGGGCTGTTCCATTGGCAGGGGTCTCACGTCACTTCAGTAGGGGGCAAATCGGCTGTAGCCACCTCGGTATAAACTTGCCTGTGGGAATGAAAGAAAGTAGATTAAAAAGTTGCTGAGGGAAGCAAGAACAGGAAGTTCAATGTCCCCTGAGGGGACTTGGAAAAACAGCCTCGAAGCCAGCAGGAAGATGTTGCCTCGGTGGGTCCTAGTGAGGGGAGTCGCCTTTTCCCAAGAGGCTCAAACTGAGGAGGAACACTGGAGACCCCGCGCCGTCCTCAGGACACGGCTCGCCTATTCACACGCACAGAGGAACACTGGAGACCCCCCGCCGCTCCTCAGGACACGGCTCGCCTACTCACACGCACAGAGGGGAACCCCCCAGCTTGCAGCCTTCTGTCTGCGCTGGGGCTTTTCCCTAAGAACACCACCGCTCTAGACATCAGGGCCTTGAGGGCAGGCTGGCTGCTGACAGGACCCAACAGGCAGAAACCGTCCTTCAGTTCTCCACCCGCCACAGACCACGCTGGTCAGCAGGCTGGACTGCTCTGCCCAGCTCTCCACAGATCAGGTCTATTTTTCCTCCCACCTGCTCAGTACAGCAAGGGGCATCCCTCCGCTGCATGAGAGCTCACACACACACCTAGAGCTGGGGCATTAAAGAGTCTTTTCTTCTCATCCCTTTTGTACAATGGCTGCGCCGTCCGACCAGCAGCTCCTGAGGAACCTATCCTGGGCTATTCTTTTAGTCTAGAACTAATCTCCTATTAGCACACCAGATGGAATGCTGGCGACCTGCACCACTGCCTTCAGCTGGTCTCAGTCCTGGGCATAGCCGCTGTGTGAACATGTCCCCCCTGGTAGGAAATTCCAGTGAGAAACAATGGGCTCTCTTAGATGGACGCTGCCTCCCTCCCGACCTGCTTCACCCCCACCCTGTGGTGGCAGCCCACCCTCAATTGCAGGGAGCACTTGGCCTTGTGGTGGCACCATGGAGTGACCTGGCCTTGCTGTAGACAGTGGGTCGCTGCACCGAGAATGCTGATGGGCGGCTCTAGGCTCCGCCCTGGGAGGAAGGGTCTAGACAAGCCCGGCGGATTTTCCCGGAACTTGTATGAGAGCAAACTGTCCACGGATGAAACAAACACTTTTGAGCAGCATTGGCCAGGCGGTGGCTAGTGCCATCTACCAGAGGGGGCAGAAATTGCACAGGTGTTGGAATGCGGTACCTGAGCAGCTCAGCTCACTGTGGAAACGGGTGGGGTGGGGACCTTGCTCATCCCGCTGACAAACCAAGGCGTGTGCACCGGCACGTCAGCGGGTTTGCAAGGCCAACTGCTTCCTTCTCGGCTCCCCTGACGGTGGCAGGCAGCCACTATTCATTCCTTCACAGGGTCACAGACAAAGCCGGCAAGGCCAGCCCGCCAGAGAGCCCTTTGTGCTTAAATACTTTGGCAGCGGAAGAAAGCTGGAGTTTGTTACCTCCCTAATCGTTTTTTCCATCTGTAGGTTAAAAAGTGAGGAGCAAGACTGCTAAGGAAAGGTGCAGGTACTCACCACAGCGCCAACTCCATAGCTAGCGGCAGGGGCCAGGGGCGTGGTAAGGGTCGGCTGTGTACACCCTGCCATAACTGGAGAGAAGAGACACGGTCAGGAGAGGCAGGCAAGATGGGCCGACAGCAACTCTAGCCGGACTGCGCTCAGAACTGGGGTGTCACTTGTCTTGGTTCTAGGCCAGGGAGAGCGGAGGGAAAACCGCACTTCTCACGCAGTAACCCTGAAGGTTCTGAAGGACGGCCATAAGAGGGACCGAGCTGGAAGGGGGAGCCTGAGGAGACAGTGCCGTGGGCCTTTGGCAGGACAGACCTGTGTGGACCCGGCACTCAGGACTGTGCGTGCAGAAGCAGGTGGGGGAAGGTGCACGCAGGGGCTGGCGGTACGCACCCGTCGCTGTAAGCGGCGGCGGCAGCGGCAGCAGCGGTGGCTGCAGTCGCAGTGGGCTGTGCATATCTGTAAGCTGCATATCCGCCCTACGGGAGAGAAGAGAACTGACTTTACAGCGACCTCTGCCCCCCAGGGACGGAGGGGACACGGACCCCCGCCCCACCGCAGACCGAGACACACAGACACGGGGACGACACCCAACACAAATACACACACGGAAGAGAATGTTTCAAACTACATCTGTCCACATGTTGTTCCTTTGGTATGACCAGCTGCCCCCACGCAGGGGTGGGCTTTCGGATTTGTGAGTCACCAAAAAACAAAATGGAACAGAACGAAAGAAGAAAAAAAAAACAGACAAACCAAAAAATGAAAGTCACTGGCTCTATCTGCTTATAACTTGAAGAAAGGAAGCTGTGATTTTATTTGGCGCGGGGTTGGAGACAGTGGGGAGGACTGGCCTGGCATGTGGGGAGTTCTGGGTTTGGTCCCTGGCACCGCACACGCGTGTGCACACACACAGACAAAACACGGTTTGGGATCTTACTTTAGAAACATCATCATTATTATTTTGTTTTTGTTTTTCTTTGGGTCACACAAGGCAATTCTCAGGAATTCCTCCTGGCTCTGCACTCAGGAATTACTCCCTGGTGGTGTTGGGGGAACCGTATGGGATGTGGAGGTTTCAACCCGGGTGCAAAGCACGTGCCCTACATATTGTATGATGGTTCCGGCTTGATAAAATTCAAATGAATGCCACCATACTCTGGCAATAAACGGTTACAGAGACGCAGAGGAAGCACCCACAGGGCCGAGGCACTTGGCTTGTGGGCTGAGCCGGCCCTCAGATTTGGGAAACCCCGTGACGCAGGCCACAGGGCTGCACAGATGTACGCATAGTCATGGGCTCTGGAAGCCAGCTGGAATGTCTCAGGACTTTTTCTTTTTTTTAACTTCTAAAGAGAAAATGAAACCGTCCAACGTGTTCATAAAATTACTGTGAACACTGGTGCTGCAGTTTGAGGCAAGCTTCAGAAGAGCCTCGGCTTTTCATCCTGACTGGACATGGTCCCACCCATCTGGTCAGAGTTAAGGCTGGCTTGCGAGGTCTTGAGCAGGGCCACGGTTCACCATGAGCAGGGATAGTGGGTGTGGCGAGTGAGCATCACGTGGTCTGACCCCTGCATGTTCCTCCCAGCCAAGACTCCCACGGCATAGGTCAGTAGGGTCTGGCGGCTAGAAGAGCCCCGAGTCTTGGGGAGACACCGGGGTGGCACTGACTCAGAGGCCATCTCCATCTGCTGACAAGAGAAGAGCATCATCACCAAGAAAAGGGGTGGCTACATTTCCACTCAAAGTAACCACTTAATTTACTTAGTGGTTATACGTCACTAATGCTTTTGTGTGTGTGTGTGTATGTGTGTGTGTGTGTGCGGCGTGCACCTGGCTCTGCTCGGGGTCACTCCTGGCTCTCTGGTGAGGGGTCACACCTGGTGGTGCTCAGAGACCATATGCGGTGCTGGGATTCAAACCTCTGTCGTGGCCACATGCAAGGCAAGAGTCTTAACCCCTGTACCACCTCTCCGGCCTCATTAATCCTTTCCAAAGAAAGCAGACGGTATTCCAACATGACCAGCTACTTTGTAATGGTGGTGCTATGGAGTGGGGCTATATTTAGCAAGGACAGCTAAAGTTCCAATAAATTTGGCAACTCATTAGAAAACTAAAATATCTCCCATGGACTTTCTCCATGCGGATGGCTTCTTCCCTCCAAAAAGACATGACTCCTCTGGGCTTTAGATGGGTGAGCCAATAAAACAGGCAACTCCACTGAGGGCAGAGGAAATGCAGATACGCCCATTTCCATCCCAATTTCAGAGCGCACAGAGCGTCCGGGTGGACAGACTTCCGTCGCTGTTCAGTTCTAACTAGTGAATCTGAAGGGTGTTGTGGAACATGAGAACACGGTGCAGTTTGAAACACCAAGGTTTTCATTACGGTTTCTTAAGTTTTCCCAAAAGAACAAGGGTGGGAAACGGGTAGGAGAGACAGAGTCCAGGCGTGGGGAGGGGGGGGATGGCGCCACATTTATTAATCACATTTAAAACTAAGCATGCCAACATCTGGAGCTAAAACAACCAGCAAAATCACCACGTTCAGACCGTATTGGCTAACTCTATCTATCCCAGCATTCTCTTGGGACAGCGGTTTGCCCTAGGCTCTACCACAAGCTCGGTGAAGTACAGCCTCAATTACTAGAGCGTGCAGCCACAACAACCTGGTATTACGGAAACAGTCAGTCACCACTTGAGTTAACATTCCAGACCCTAACGACTGGCCCCTCCCCAGCCCAGAGAAATAGTCAAATCGGGCCCACCCTAGCCCTGGCCCACACCACAATGTTAATAATTATAACAAGCAGTAACCCATCTGTTATATCAGAGAAGGGAACAGAGACTCCACTGAGAGATTTAGAGTGAGATGTTAACATTTCTTCAGCTGACTGCACAAACAAACAAACAAAAAATAAATAAAAAAGGAGAAATAATTCGTTTGGAGACATGAAGTCATGAAGTAGCTGATGTGTATTGCTCTCACCATGCACTGATGCAAAACTGAAGCAACCATTAATAATCAAAAGTAAAAAGGACATATGGGTTGACGCACAATCAGACCTGTTTGATCTGAAGCAGTTTGCAGATTCTATCTGTGTGTGATTTGAAATAAAAACAAAAAATGGGGATTAGCATGGCCACAGCACACCCTAATGTCGGCGGGTAGACACGGACAGCTCTCTGGGGCCCTGACTGCTGGACGCACCGGGCACGGCTATGCCTGACCAAGCAAACAGGGGACCCTTTACTCTCTTCCTCTGTCCCTCATTATGAAGGACCCCTACTGCTCCCACCTCCCCACTCCCGTCCTGACCCGCACACTCCCAACTCCTGCTGGACTGCAGCATCGGCCCTTTCCACACAATGCCTCAGCCCACCCCCAGCCCTATCCCCAACCTCCAGCCTTTTCTGAGAAAAATGTTGCTACCGCCCAGATGCTACTGTTTACGGTCATGTCTCCGTTCTCCACGGCTACTGCCACCTGCTGGGGATTTTCGGTTTCACTCTCGATTTAATTTGCTGTCGGATAAACTCAAGGGCCATGAGGCCAGCACGTTTGGTTTTTCCGACCAGCTGGCAGTGCGTGATGGGAGGCTTTCCCTCAAGCCCTGTTCCTGGAGGCGGCTTTCTCTGCCTGGCTGCCTCTCAGGCGGACTCTCCCCTAGTCTTTCATTTCACTTCAGCTTTACAATTAAAACAGGACTTGGGTGAGCATGTGATGTCAAGACACCTTGGTTCTACCTGGAAGACAATGACGTCACGTGACACTGAGGAGAGGGGGTATTTCCAGACCAGCAGACAGAATGAGAGCTTGTTCCCTGATAGGTGCAGGGACTTACAGAGCGGCCGGAAGGTGGCTTAAGCTCACTGCAGCAGGCACAGACCTGGACTTGCTTGGGTGCAAGGACCCGTGCTGCCATCACTCCTGGGGTCCCTACAGGCCTCTGGCTCCCTGCCTTCCCTGGCCTCCTCCCCATCCCAGGGAGACCCCTCCCTCTAGACTGCTTGTACGAGGGGGTCTCTTTAGAGAGCTCCACGGCTGGCTGGATGTGAATAACACAGACATGAATACAAAGATCTATAATGATGATTAATATTGTCGGTACTGCTTTTGACCAGCAGGCCCATCACTTGGAAGCATATAGTAGTTCTGGGGGGGGGAATGTAAAGGGAAGTACTTCAAGTTCGTCTTTACTGGGCCGGAAAGGGAGACGCTGAACCGATGGGTCCGCTGTCCCCGTCAGCAGGAGGGAAGACCCGACACTGCCAATTCCGCCTCTCTCGGTGAGTTCCGTTTTCAAGAATCTCACTGGGGCAGTCCGCTGTCCCCCAGCCCAGCTATCAGCAACTTTCTAAGAATAGTGCTTGATTAGCTGCAGGGACTCACTGATCCCTGAAGGTGAAAGGAGAAGAGGGGACGGCATTGCGTATTTCTAAATTTAGAATCCCCGTCTGTCGGTTTGGGCGACTTCAGAGCTCTGAGGCTGCCTGGCCCACGTGCTGCTCCTCCTCCGCAGAGCCCAGCTAGGGTTCAGGAGTCTGCTTGGCACTTCTCTTTGCTGCCTTTCTCTCCTTCCTTTCACAGTACCAAGAAAATGTCCCGGCTATTAAGATCTCCAACTTGAAAAGCTCAGTTTCAAGCCCATGGATAAATGTGCTTAAAAACTCAATAAACGGGCGCTGAGCGAACAGCCATTTTCCACGCCTGGGGTGGCGGGGGCCAATGGGACAGGAGCACTGCATTTGGGGAGGGGGAGGCGGGGCGCCGTGGAGGAACTGGACTGTGTGCGCTGCTGAGTTAGCAGGGTTTGATCACACGCTCACAAGCCTTGATTATCCAAAAAAGCCTCTGTTCCCATCTCTAACGTGGAGCTGGAATGGTTAGTATGATTCAATTGGTTCACTGCAATCCACAATCTGATTGATTGGCAGGCCACACTGGCACTCCTACCTGAGGTATTTTAGCGCTAATGATTGGTTCCTGTAAGACTATTCTATAACAGAACACAGGAAGAGCAGTTCAAAAAACACAGCTGTTGGAAGGAAAACAATCATAAAAAAAGCCCGCAAGAGCGGGTTCAACCAGCCTTTTCTTTCCTTTGGATGCAAGCATGCTTTTCACAGGAAGAGAATTAGGAGTTTTTTTTTTTTTGGTTAAATCCCATTTAAAGGCTTGGTGTGGCTAACTGCCTTTCCCTCCGGTCTACAGGAGAGGTGGTGGTGGGTACCTCGTCTCTTAGCTACACCCCCAAGTGTCACTATGGTCTCTACAAATATGGGGCCTTGTTGCTAAGTCAGTTATTTGGAGAGAAATTGTGTCCTAAAAGAAATAGGAAGAAAATGGCTAGTAGAGATTATGTTGGGTCTAATAACAGAAGATGGATAGAAATTAAAACAAAACAAAACAAAACAAAACAAAAAACCCTCAAGAGCCCTCCACAATTAGGAGCCTCAATTCATGGTGTTGAAGCAAAACCAGCAACCTCAGCTCTTCATCACGCCACCTTTTCCAGCTCGACTCTGGGGCACTTTGTAAGTGGGCGATTACCCCTCCTTGACGTGCTATTCTGCATTGTGAGGACACAGGAACTGAACAGACACACAGACAGACTTCCACAGAGAGAGAACGTACAGGGCAGCAGCACAGGGCAGCGTTAGGGGCCCGGGGGTTTTGTTGCCATGTTTTTAAGAAGCATCTTTTGCTTGCCACACATCAAGTGGGGAATGTTAAGTTTTAACAGCCATGGTTATATTAGACCTAGCTGAACAGTCAACTCATAATGCTTCCCTGTTTTTTATTCTAGGGTTCAGGGATTGCTTTGGTACCAGTGACCAACTCTTCCTACCAATAATTGATTAAAAAAATGATAATTCGGCCAGAACAATAGTACAGCAGGTAGGGCACTTGCCTTGCACACGGCCAATTTGGGTTCATCCCCCAGCATCCCATATGGTCCCCCTGAGAACCACCAGGAATAATTTCTGAGTGCAGAGCCAGGAGTAACCCCTGAACATTGCCAGGTGTGGCCCAAAAACCAAAAAATAAAAGATAATATTAGTTTAATCATTTTCATCAACAAGGGCTCATTTGTCAAAAAACTGGGGAGGGGAATACCAGGGGCCACCGAATTATTTCTGTTCAGCTTGATTCGGTGATCCAATGAGCAGATACAAAAATTTCAAGAGTATTTTCTCAACAAGTATGGGTTAATCATCTCCTGAAAAGCCCTACAGACTGTAAATTAAGGAAATGAGAGAATTATAATAAAATGTTTGGACAGGTGTCTTAACATGGTGAAGTAGGCAAATCTTAGTAAGGCAGAAATTAGCCACATTAAAAAAAAATATATCCCCTAAGTAAGGAAGCTAGAGAAAAGAAGAAAAAAACCAAACTTCACTTAGTAAAGAATTTAAATGAAAAAGCATGCTCTGACAGACAAGATTCCAAGAAAACAACTTGAACAATACAAAGATGAGTTTCAGAAGAATATGGGTATTAATAGTGTACACAGGAGAATATACAGGCTAAGACCACATGTAAATATGTAAATCCAGAAAAGTGTCATCGAAGTGTAGGTATGGAACACAGTTGCTTAACCCTTAAGTTTTACCTGTGAGCACATGAAAAACAGTGTTTTCACAAACCTCAGAACACCACCTGAGGAACGGTGTCAATTTTAAAGCACCATGAGAGGCAACAAAATATAGATTAGTGGGATTTGATGTTTCAGCTATGCAAATAATTTATGTATTTCTGGTGAAGCCACAATCTCTCAAAGGAACACATTTGTGAGATATGAGGGTTTCTCTGGGAATTTCTTAAATAAAGGCAGACGCGGATAGCCTACATCAAACAGAACACTAGTGTACAATCTTCTACAGCCACCTAGAAGGTTTGTGTCTACCAACTCTGTGTGTGTGTTGTGTGTGTGTGTGTGTGTGTGTTGTGTGTGTGTTTTATTTTTGGCCACACTGTGTAGGGTGTGGTATATAAATATGTGTAGGGTGCTTGGGGACCAAATGTGGTATTGGGGATTGAAACCAGGTGGCTTCGCGCAAGGCAAGTATTATAGCCCTACCTGCTGTAGTATCTCTTAGGCTCTTAAAGGCTGTTCTTCCCTTTCCTACTTGCCGCAGAACCAAGAGCCTCTAAGTACATTCTGAAAATGCACCAGTGCTTTCTGATTGCCAGACACTCTCAGGCCACCTGGAGAAACTGTTAAAATTAAGGTCCCCTTATTGGATTTGGTAAGGATGGAGAAAATGCTTCCAGACAATTCTAACCGAAGCCCAAGGAGTGATTTGATTTCAAGACAACCTAAGTTTTAGGCTTTTGGATTTCTGCTGTGTGTCTACCAATTGTGTGTGTGTGTGTGAGTGAGTGAAATCCCATTTTTTAAATCTTATAAACTGGGGCAGTCAGAACAAGTCTGCAGCCACGAAAAGATCCTCTGGAGACAGCCTTGTTGATTTCAACACTTAAAAACCTCTGAGTTTTTGTCTGTATTTATATACTATGTGACAAGCTGGTCTCGAATCAGCTGAACCTCGTGCTGTGTACGTGGTTCCATGTTCCGATGGCTGTTTAAACAAATCCTGTGGACACTCACATGTCTGCGAGAAGAGCCTAGATTATTTCCCTAGTCTACTTATTCCCCTCATTTCCTCCCGGATGGCTCTCAACAAGAAAACCTGGTCTTGTCGTGGACCGTCGCCTAAAGCAGACCCATCGGCACTAGAGACTGGCTTTCTCCTCATCACTACCCACTTTACGCCAGTCTCGGTTTCGGCCTTCGCGCCCACCATTGAGTGTTCTCGAAAAGCACAGAAGACAGGGAAGCACACAGTTTAGAAGGTTATTGCCATTATATCTGTGAATTAAAGCTCTGATGATCTAGGAAAGAATGAAATGAGAGAAGGAAAGCAGAAAAGAGAAAGAGTTGGTTTAGGGCTAAGCTAGTTCCGTTATTTACGTATGCACATGGTATGGCAGAAGAAAGACTTTAAACCTGCTGATCATCTCGTGAATATATTAGTGATACACAGGAACGCCTGTGGGTGTAGGGAAGGGGAAAGAATAGGTCCAGTAGACTGAGCCTAGCCATGATCAGGAAACCCAAAGACTTTAGTTTTTGCCCCCAGGGGCAAAGCGCAATGGCAAAGCATGCTTGCATTCTGAAATATATAAATATAAATATATATATATCCACAAGGAAAAAGAAAACAAGAACTAAATAAATTATACTAAAAAACCAAACCAAACCAAACCAAAGAAACAGAAAAAAAAAAGGCTGGCTTGTCGGGGGTGGGGTCCACAGGCCCCGAGTGTGTACTCACATAGAGGTCAGCACCGTAAAATCCGTCCCTGGTAAACCACACTGCAGAAAATCCACACAAAAACAAAAACAAAAAACAAAAGAACAGAAACACATTCCGGTTATTGAGGGCGGCTGCATGCACATCGCTCTACACAGGCAGGTGATGTATGGATATGGCACCTGGGCTGGGGCCCGCAGCAGGCCATGAGTCGAGAAGGTGGGCGTGCACCTCTATCTTACAGCTCCTTCAGGTGGGACCGGGGTGGAGGGGGCGCACAATGACCAGCGACCACGGGGACACCTGGTCACCAGAGGGAGACTGTCACGGCCAGGAGCATTCGGGAGTGACGGAAAACCGGTGGGATTGGAGGCATCCACATTTTACCCCCTGGAAGAGTTGACCACAGCTAAGCTTGCACTAGAAGGAAATCTCCTTCTTTAAAAAAACTTTCAAAACGTTTTGGCTTATGGGGAGGTGAGGGGGTGGAGGGAAGGGGGGGCATTAATATGAAAACAAAAATGAACTCAACGTTTCCCACTAGGGCGAGAGTCTCTGAGGCAAAGGATAGCTCAAAACTATGTTTAATATTTTGTTTTCCGTGTTGTACTTTTATGCCCCCCTGATATCCATACATCACCTGCTTTTTACCCTGCACATTAGACATGCGATAAGATTTGGCTGATCACACAAGCATGCAAAGTATTATTATTCAGCATTTTAAGAACCAATGCAACACCTCGGAAAAACAAGTCAATCAATTCTGACCAAAGTAAACAGAGAAATGTAATTAAAAAAAAAACACAACCAAAAATACCCACAATGCATTGCTTTCACAAGCAGAGATAATGAGCTAAAAGGTTAAGGTGATTGGTCCAAGGTCCAAGAATTGAAAGGTGCAGTGGGGATCCCAGATAGTAACAATATAATCCAGTGTGGGAAGGAGTACTTGGAAGATTTTAAGGCTCTTTTTTCAAATCTAAAGAATTCCGAAAAATATAATTGATAACTGAAGTTCTGGGCATGATTAAATGTTATCCTGTTTTCTGGCTTTTTAAGGAATTAAGCTTGATGATAGCGGATTAGAAATAGAGGGTTTATGTTTCTGTTTAGAAAATGAACTTGTAGCACAGAGTCTATAGCGTAAATAAAAAAAAGCCCTAAAGTGACACTATGCTATTTTAAGCTAAAATACAGATTGTTAAACTTTTTGAGGTATTTCTGTGCCTGTATTTTCTCCAAAACATTACGCTGGGTCCAAAAGACACGGAAGAGCAGCAGATATAAAAGACTTCTTCCTATTTGTTCAATCAAGCTCTGGCTATTTTAAATGAGAAGATCTGTTACTCATCTTTGTAATGGAACTGAAGAAGCTGGAAAATCTCGTGCTGCTTTCTCTACTATAATAAATAAGCTAGCAAGTGAGGCCATGCGATCATATTTTTTCACTTTAACACAAAGTAACTTACTTATGGGTAGCTGCAAAGTTTCTGTTTCCAATGACCCTTAACTGTGCTGAGTGTCTGAGCGCAGTCACACTCTGCAAGGCCTCTGTTATACTGGGCCTTTGTATTATGCAACAGGCAAATGACATCTCTGATGCTCACAGAGCCAAGTTCTGTGCAGTTTCAGTCTTGAATTGCAGCTGAAATCTGTTTCCAGACAGTCATCTGCCTCTCAAGCACAAAACAGATTTGTTCTCACTAAGAATGTTGATAAAATGAAAAACACCGAGACCATGCAATTGATTAACTAAGCTTCCACGAATTTAGTCCGGAGACACAGGCAAATTAAAAAACATTTCTTCTATCGAGAAGAGTAGCGACGTTAACAAGAGTCAACTCTACCCTAAGCTACTTCGCTCCTGGGACTATTCACCTACATTTTCTCCTATTTCCCGTGTCAAATGCCACAGGAGGCTGGAATCCAACCAGTAATGATGATATTAGTTTGCTCAGCTGAAAAGCAATTTTAGGCCATTCCCCATAAAATACTGGACTTATTCCTTGCCATCTTCCATATAAATAGGTGGCTCAATAATAAAAAAGAAAACATGGGAAATTAGTGCTCACATGTAATGCATAGAAATCTATGTGATTAAACATAAAGATTAAATTCTCTTTGACCAAATATATACCTGACACAGACTTGTGAGAAAGTAGGTTCTCAAGTTTGGCAAATACACGGACATGACCTGCACTGCTCAAGGAGGAGTCCCACCACTGTATAAAGCAACTCAGGAATGGTGCAGAGAAAAGACGTCCCATGTTTCTGCTGAAGTGTCTTGCAAACTAGGAGGCTCACTCGCCTGGTCAGAAATGGAGGACGTGTCAGTGGATAATTTTCCTAGTCTGCAGAACGTCCAAAGGTTTCGCTTTAATGCTTAAGGCAAGCATTTCTCGATGGAAAAACACTACTTCTTTATTCACGTCTTTAAAAAAGAGATGTCAGAGGTTGAAGGTCAAAGGTCAAGTCGGGGTGGGGGAAGGGATCAAATCAAAAGTAAGTGATGATAGAAGATGGAGATGATGGGATGCGTGGGATTTAAACATCTATAAACTGCAAACAAAACGGACTTGGAAGCAGGTCCCTTCCGGTGAGGTTTGGAGCCTGCCCCCTTCACCATGCATCGTTGCCTTCTCCAGTAAAAATGCCCTAATTCTGGGCCCAGCGGGACTCCTAGCGGCGGGCCTACCTGGGCTAAGAACAAACGAGTGCCCGTGAAACAGCACACCTCAAAGCCACCTGCTGTCTGAGAGCGCCCACGAGGCGGCTCTTTCCCTTTCTACGTTCCCGAAGCAGCGACACACAGGCCCCTGCACTAGTCTGCTCATTCCCAGCAAGAGTGTGGGGGGCAGGGGGAATCTGTTACAGGCAGAGAAAAGATAAAGAACACAAACATCACGTCTCCGAAGAGAGAAATATGACTAACGCCTAAGCATCCACTCTTCGTAAAAACGACATTTTAGGCTGACGGCCGAAAAGGAACGAAAACCCAAACCTGCCGCCTTCACTCCTTCTCCCGGTCAATGCCAAAGGATTTATTTGTTGCTATGGAATCATTCCACTGCATGAGACACCCTCTGTACAAAAAATCCAAGGGTGAAGGATGCTCAGCTACATCGGTTGTTTTACCATCACTTGGAAGTCAACTGTGGTTTAATTCTTCCTACTTCTCCCTTTCTCCCTTGATTCAATTGGACTTGGTTCATCTTTGAATTAACCTCTTTTAATCCGTTTCCTACAAAGAAAGCAAATCCATTGTGGGTAACTAGCTCTGCCGCTCACCACCCAGGCAGTGAAACCAGGAGCGAGGGCACATGAGACAGCCTGACCCCCACGCAGGGTGGTGGAGAAGGGGTGAGCGCCGCAGAGGCAGGCGTGCACCACACACAGGAGCTTCTGGCTTGGTTCTGGCAGGTGTGTTAATCCATATCCGTGCGGTGGTAAGTGAACTCCATGCCACACACTGCTAGTAAACACAAGACGGTCTGGCTCCTGTCTTAAGCCACTACCACGAGGGCTTGAGGTAGCCAAAACGAAGGTTTAGATCAGGAATCAGTATTTTGTTACATTCTGATAATGTCCATTTTGGTTCTTGTCACAGAATCCATTAGTTTGCACATATTCAGATAAACTCTACTAAGTGGCACATGAGGTCCCAGAAGTCACGAGAGGGCCACAGAATTCTTTCTGTCTGATCACCTGGTGTGGAATCGAATGCTTACCCTGGGTAGGCGGGAATGGCTGTTGGAGGTACCGCTCGGACCGCACCGTAGACCGTCCGCCCTCTGCCCCTCAGGTGGGCTCCTCTGAAAGCAGCCGCCGTGGTGGCTGCAGTTGGGTAAGGGAAGCCAGGAACTAAAGGGAGACCCAAAATATGACAGAAATATTAACTAACATTCAAGAGTCGGCACACGTCCAACTTGCTTTGAACCAACAGCAGGAAAGATTCCATGCTAGGTGCCACATGTTTTCTGAGAAAGAGAAAGCCAGAGAGATCCAACATGCAAAAGCCAATCGCCTCCCTTTCTTTCTCCTGGCTCCTTTCTAAGCTAGTGAGAAACAGGCTGAGAAGCAAGCATCATAATAAGAGGAAGTCTCAATAAACTAGTGAACACTCTCATTGGTAAATTATCACTCTTCTCCCCAACTTTATAGTGCATGTGATATTTTTTCATAATAATACTCTTCTGTATTTTTACATTAGAATATCTTCAAGGCATGATATGGTCCTCTATTTTATTTCATTAACCAATTTTGTTCCTTTGTTAAAGGTGCTTTTAGAGGGTTGTTGCTGGGCCACACTTGCCGTGCTCAGGGTTTACTCCTAGCTCTGCACTCAGGGATTGCTCCCGAAGGCTTAGGGGACCCTGTGGAGTGCCAGGGATGGAACCTGGGTGGGTTGTGTACAAGGCGAGTGCCTTACCTGCTGTACTCTCTCTCTGGTCCTTGTCTGAAATGTTTTGATCCAGATGAAAGGGGAGAAGAGGGAAGCAAGTCTTCCCTATAACCTGCATTTTTTTTTTCCTTTTTTGGGTCACACCCGTGACGCTCAGGAGTTATTCCTGGCTCTGCACTCAGGAATTACTCCTGGCGGTGCTTGGGGACCACATGGGATGCTGGGGATCGAACCCAGGTTGGCCGCGTGCAAGGCAAACACCCTACCCGCTGTGCTATGGCTCCGGCCCGTAACCTGCATTCTTAAAGCAGCTGGCATTTCCTACGGGACTGCTTAAAGTGTGGTAGCCTCTGGAAGGCCAGCAGGAATGCAGTCCAGCTCTACTGACCTCTGCTACACTGCCCTCCTTGATGAAGTACAATGACTCAGGTCAAAATGACGTTAGAGCTATCAACACAGCGGCTTTAAAGAGTTGGCTCTAAAGTGGTATTCTACACGAGGGCCCAAAGCTGACTTGCAGAAGACCAACGTAGCAAAGTCCTGGAACGTCTGCTTTGGTTGCTTCACCAGTTAGTGTGGACAGAATGGGTTTTGGATGGTCGCACCCTACTCCATAAATTTGCAACTATTTCTGCCTTGGAGCAACCTCCGTGTTTGGTCAGGAAGATTCCAGCTCAGGCAGGGCCTCTTCTTCCCTCTCAAGAGTTCCTCCTTTCCGGGCATATCTGAGACCAGGGAAGATGAGCACATCCCCGCTTACTCGCGACAGTCAAGCTCATGCCAGGCCAGCATAGGCTACTTACTGATTAAAGGAATGTAAGTGTTGATGCCCCCTCTTCCCGACAGGGGCACGGCCGCTTCATTGCCCAGGGACACATCCGCTTGGAAGCTGGAGGCTGAGGGTTGGAAACAGACACAATGCAAACAGATTACAAAGAGGGAACAGAGAACAGACGGGCCGTCGCAGCTCAACAGAACAAATGGAACTGAAGGTACTACCTGCATATAACTCAGGGCCATACACAGCTCCGACAACTGGGCTTAATTTCCAACCTGAAATAGAAAAGAGAACACTGAACACCCAGGGTGGTGGGCAGGCACAGGCGCTGGGGCCCCCTGCCCCGGCAGAGTTTATTTTTGCTCATTATCAGCGTCTCTTTAGAACGTCAGCTGCCTGGCTGATGAGAGGGTGATGACATTTCCAGACCAGATAAGACCTAAGCAGTAGGAACCTAAGACCTGACACAGTGGAGAGATAATTAGGGCCTAGAGGCGAGGTACGGGGGTGGGAAAGAAAAACAGAAATAAACCTGGGACTTCATCTGGTGTCTCTCATAAAACTGCGGATGACCTATATTCTCTGTTGAAAAATAGGAAAAAGAGCTAGAGCTTTGGCTATTCCAGGCCACACCCCGAGACACTCCTGTCCGTGGCGCCTGAATACTGTGTCTCGTCACCTTCATCCTGATCCCGCTTCTGCCCAAGACATCCGCTGACTGAATTCTAGTTTGACCCGGCTCTGTCATTCCATGATAGGCGGAGTCTTGCTGATGGTAATCCAGGTAGACTGTACTTTCCTCTCACTGGGGTTTCACTGGAGTAACCATGTCAACAGGAGATAGACAATAACAAATGTCAGGCTGATTATCCCACCTTAGTGACTGTTTTGTCATCAATGAAGAACTTAAGCAGCCTTCTAACTGCAGGGTCGTATACAGCTAGTAAGCGGTAGCTGAAATACTTGTCAATTTTGTTTCTCTAAACTTCAGTTTTTTAAATGAAGCTTAGTTTTTTTTTTTTTGTTCCCTTATTTAACAGGAATATGGGAAATTAAAATAAAAAAAGTCCCTCGGTTCAACCCCCTGGCAAGACATTGAAAAAAAAAAAGGAAAAGAAAAAAAATGTGTGTATCTATCTATCTATATCTATATATCTATATCTATCTATCTATCTATCTATCTATCTATATATATATATATAAAACTACCTACTGATAGAGTAGAATGCCACATAAAAAATTTAACCATTATTATTTCTTGAATTTATATTCTTGAATTTTATATATTTAAGTAAGACATATATAGTTATACATTTCTCACACAAATATAAGCAAACATGATTTATTTTGTTGAAAAACTGGCTTTTCAGGTTGTTTTTCCTATTAAGTACTATTTCTAATAAGTTCTATTAAGTTCCCCACATTGGACCATTGCTACCCTATAAATCTATGAATAAAAACAAGTAAGACTTAATATTACCATTAAATAGTTTGGAGGTGTCAGGGTCACAACCTAGAGCCTCATACCCCAACGACCGGATCTAAGTGGCTACTGTAAGAAAAGATATTCTTCAAGAGAGAAATCCATTCATTCTGAATCAACCCAGTTCCTATTTATTATTTTATGTGCTCACAAACGATAATACGGTAATGCCTCTTGATTCCTTTACAGAAAATGTGGCAAATACAGGATGCTGTTGGGGTCCTGAGAGCGCATGCGTCGTAGCATCAAATCCAGCGTCCCCACATGGGAGGAACCACAATGCTGGTGATTGTGGCAGGAAGCACCAGGACCCCTGAACCTAGGACACAGCAGCAGCTTTCTACAGGTTGGCTCCATTAGCCTTAGTTCGAATCATATTTGAAAAACTACCTTTTCTTCCGAGAACAGGCACTGACTGTGCTCCCTTTCAGTGGGTGCTCTTGATAGTCAGGGCAGATAGTGGCTGTCAATAAAGCTTTGAATATGCCTCATTTGGACAACACGACGTGCTTTCATGAACACTAATGGAACCTGAATGCTATGAAACAGAGAGCGAGAGAGAGAGAAATAAAATGGGCACTGGGCTGGGGATAAGGAAGTAAGCATTGTGCTTTTCTGGGCTTCACTGCCTAAATAAGCTCAGAGGGTTGGAGTCTGATGACTTCCAGAACATTCTGGAGTCAAAATACTGTGGTTGTGAATTTATAGAGATGAAAACAGAGTCAGGTAAGAGATGAAAATGGCCCAGGCCCACAGAGAGTTTCTACAAAATCAAGAGTCAGAGGGGCTGGAGTGATAGCACAAAGGGGAGGGCGTTTGCCTTGCATGCGGCTGACCCACGTTAGATCCCTGGCATCCGATATGGTTTCGTGAGCACTGCCAGGAGGAACCCGAGCATCGCCAGGTGTGACCCAAAAAAGCAAAATAAATTATATATATGAAGAAGAGTCAGATCTAAAAGTAGAATTTGTCTCTTGAATGCTTGACAGTGACTCTTGGTACTGTCTCTCACCATTTTCCTAAGCCCTAAAGGAAACCTGATGGACTGTCTCTCCTTACTTTGTATAGTGTTTTTAATCAAAATGAGAGGTACATGGGAGGTGGTGGTACCTCTGGGATATCAATGATAGAATGGGTAAGGAAAGTGCAAATTCACTGTATCACTATATCACTGTCTTCCCATTGTTCATCGATTTGCTCAAGCGGGCACCAGCAACATCTCCATATGTTCTGTCACAAGCAAGTGTAGTCCAAGGGCATCTGCTTGCTCCAAGTACAGGAAGACCCTCAAACCATTCTTCAGGTCATGGAATTGATTGAGGTCCATAATTGTTACTAGTTTTTTTGGCATAACAAGTAATGCAAATTAGGCCAATTTAAATAATCTCCAAAAAATACGAGGTTAAATAGTTTATTGGAGTGTGCCCAGGATAGACTCAATATTGTACCAGCAATCCTGCCATACTCAATCAGTAGTTTCTAACTTAAAAACCAGCAAAAACTCACTGCTCTGTTAGTGTGTAGGTGTGTTTGTGGTGCTGGGGATGGGACTGGATCCAGTTCTCAGGTATGCAAGGCATGCGCTCTGCACCTGGCCCTAGAAACATGCCTTTCATCAGGTAAAAATCTTGTGCAGAACTTGAGAGAGATGCAACAGAAAAAGAAGGGCTGTTCAGTAGGCGGGAAACGGGCAACCCAGCACCATTCAACTTCCGCTTTTGTTTTTCTCCTAAGATGGCCCGGTAGAACTGATTACAAAATCACTGGTGTACCACAGATTCAAATTTTTATTTAATTTCATTTCATTTAGAAATCACACAGCCAAGTGACACTAGTTCTGTTTTTGCTAGATGACATATTGAAAGAAAATTCCTTCCTAATGAGGAACACAAAACCCACTCTGTAACACTTAGGCAAGAAACAAAATACACAACACCTTTAAAAGGAGAGCCCAAGAATTATTCTACTCGTGCAGATGAGCAGAAATCGGTGGTAAAAGCAGAAGTTAGTCAGTGACCAGCGTAACGTGGGCAAATCTAATGGCTACAGAGCATGACCACAGGTCCAACAAGGTGCCCTCCTGAGATCTCTCTTGGACTAATAGGGACTCAAGGCGATAAGCTCTTAACTATGTGTGAGAGGAACTTTTCTGAGATCAGACTACCTTCATGACTGAAAAACAAGTTCAGGAAAAACATTCATTTACAAAAAAAAAATCCTTCTGGGTCAGAGAGGTAGCTCGAAGGCTGTGTGTGGGCTTAGCCTGTATGAGGTCTGGGTTCATAACCTGGCACCGTGTGGCTGCATGAGCACAGAGTAGCTTTGAGCAGGGCCTGATGTAGTCCAACCCTTCCCTCTGCTTCCCTCTCCCCCATAAAATAAAATCCTTTCCTAGGTAAAGGAAATGCCCATCATATATTAAACACACTGTCTTAAGACGGAAACAGAGATAAAACAGTTCATCTATTTACACACAAGATCATTTCCTTCTGAAGAAGATTTATGATCTCTTACCATTTGCATACGGCGTGACCATCTTCTTATTGGTCATGACACGTGCGGTAGCATTATTCACCTAGAAATGGAGAGTAGAAAGGGGCAGGGAAGTAGACCACATTAGGGAATAAGGCATTTTCCAGCTAGTAACACAGTATTCACTTTTAACACACAAATTTCAGAAAGCACAGATTTAAATAATTAATATAGCAATATAAAATATTAAAATACAGTATTTTAATCAAAAGTGTTTATTAATGAGGCCAACAAGAGTAAAATGCAGTTTCTTGGTCTTCAAATGGAAAAACAGGGCTCTCATACGTACCATGATTTCAAAGAAAAAAAAAAGTGCCAATTCTTTTGAATCTCTCTTCAACAGGGAAATCTCAGCATTGAGAGAGAAGGACGTGTTAATTGGAAAGCACATGAACTCTAGAGTTCACTGATGAAACAGGTTTGGCACATGGGTCAGAAAATGGTCAAAAATTCATTCATAGGCAAAATGAATCAGTATATTTCACCTGTTACAATGCTCAGCATTTTTTTTTTCCGTTTGTGTAAGATTTTACTGCTTGAGAAGTTACAAATATAAGAACTTAGGTGCCTACACTGACAGTCTTCAAGATCACTTTGAATTGGTCAGATTATGTGACCTATTTATTTAGGAAATCATTTTCCCCAGGCCTTTAAATTAGGCCCTTAAAATAACTGGAGGGAAAAATGTCCAAATCAAAGCTTATGTTTCTTTCATTTTACGGTACTCTCCAGCCTATAACAGAACTGGATTAATTTAAAGCATTCTCCATGCTAGGGGATGGGGCTACAAAGATGAAAAAATAATCATGGAGCTTAGTAGCGATGGTACCACAGCCTGTGTCCAGTCAAAACCAATCTGCAGCAGTCTTAAAGGGCCAGTTTTACCATATCATCTGATCACATCTATGGTCAGGTGATGGAAAAGGACAGTGAAAATAATTATAATACAGAGCACAATTATGTCTCATTTTGTTTTGTGGACCTTATCTTATGTTCAAATTTGTACAGTGATCAATTGGTGAAGACTGCTGTTTAGTAATTCCCATTTGGTAGGTTTGCAATTAAAAATACGTCACTGGAAATTTGTACAATGATAATCTTCCTAAGTGAGGCTAAGCACTGGGAACTCCATTTACTCTAGTTTGCCCATCAAATAACATAATATACATTTCACATTTAAGAAGAAAAAAATGGGGGTACAACAATGATGAGACTGAGAGCATGCAGTTAAAACACACACGCACACAAATAAAAAGGGGAAAAAGTCAAGTTTAGAAAGAAGGGACAGAGTGAGGAGCGAGGCCCACAGACAAGGATTAGAATGGAGCAGAGCTTACTCTAGCTGCCGGAGCAGAATGCAAGCAAGCACTTAAAAGGAAAAATGGCCAGGACCAATCAGAAACGACCCATCAGCAGATTAACAGAGAGGAGATGGGCAGGGAACAGGGCAAAAGGACTGGACCAGAACTTGGGAAAACAGGAGAGAGAGAGAGAAAGGAAGGTCAGGAAGGGGGTCACAGGCAGGGGAAGAGCTCTCCATACAGAGGCTGGAGAAAGAGGACGAGTAGGAAAGGGAACAGGGGCACGGAGTGCATGAATAAAACCAGCCAAACTGGAGTTCAGTGACTCTGAGTAAGATGTGCAAGGGGCAAAAATCACCAGGACGTCAGTCATCAAACAGCTCAGGCCGCTACAGAACAATAGGTGCATCCGAAGTCCAGGCGGCATCACTCAACAGCATTGAAAATAAAAGGGGGAGAGGAGGGAGGGGAGCACAAGTCAAGTCACGTTCTGTAGGTTAATGTGAGATGGCAGATGGACTTTTGCTTTCTTAATCGTTTTGTAACTACATTTTTAAAGAAGCTTCTTCTCTAGTGCTTTGATTTCACTTACCGCCAGCGGGCACCATCACCAGCACTGTGCATAGTTACCATGGGAAGAGAGGGGCCAAGTGAGGGGCCCTCAAGGCTATCCCATTGGAAAGGGAGGGGGGAAAAAAGCAAAATATGCAGACATCTTACTCAAAATGGTGGCTTTCATATTGAATACTTAATTAAAAAAAAAAAAACAAAAATGGGGAAGGAGCCAGTTAACCTTCACTGTGGTATGAGAAGGGATGCTGGAGGGGTGCCAGGGCCCGACGTGCTCCCCCATGCCAACGCGACCCTCGCTAACCAGCCCGCCCGCCAACCCTGCTTGAGAAGTTCAGTCGGCCAATAGGGCCTGATATTCTTCATGTTGAGCTTTCTGAAACGACAGGAATTGGGATTCTTTCCTCCCTCCCCCACCTGTTCTACCGCCGGCGATTCCTGGCTTATCCGCCACACGCCACACGTGGAGGTGAACTGGCCTCCCGAGAGAGGGAATACTGGCTGGCCCCGTTACAGGACACAATGTCTATACTGGACAGTTTTCAGACAGGTCTAAAATTAGTTTAATTTTGGCCTGATTAAAGGAATTTAGAGTCTCGCAAACTGAAGCAAAGGAAAAAAAAAAATTAAAGAGCGCAGAAGGATGAACGTGTTGAAGAAGGAAAAAAAAGTAAAGGAGAAACAAATAAACACACATTCACAGTCAGTCAACACCAAGAATCCCCAGATAGCCCAAGGGGGAGGGGGAAAGGGAGAAAAAACAAATGCAGGAGGATAGGGTTAACTTTTACAGACTGAGTGCAAAAAAGTGAAGGACAGAGAGAGGACACGAACACACATACACGTGTGTGCACACACAAACAAGACAGGGCTCGAATGGGAAGCTGAGTGAGGCAACACACACAAGAAGAGAAATAAAAAATGTAAACCAGAAATTGAATTACTGAAGACATGCACCTCGATTTTACGGCCCTCTACCACGGTGCCGTGCAATTTCTCCCTGGCCCTGTCTGCATCAGCACTATTCTCGAAAGTTACGAACCCGAATCCCTGCATGCAGCCGGAGAAGGGGGAAAACATGCACATCGTTATATTGAAATACTGGTCTCTTGAAAAATAGAGAAAACAAATATCACAGTGTGAAACTGACATCAGCAACAACTCAGCAGTAACTTGCCCCAAATCACAGTCTGGTTCATGCATACTTCGTAAGGGGAAACAGATTCAATAAATAAAGAACTGGAGTAGTAGGTGGTGATAATGCGGAGAACAATATCTTGTTTTATTAACGACAATAATAACAATAATAAAATAAAACAAATAAAGCAGGTGAGGCCAGACCAAAATTAAGGTAGAGAGTTACTCAGGTTAAGTGATTCAACCAAGAATCTGAACACCGCTTTTAATGTTCTATCTTGTCTTAATTCGTGCGGTTAGGATACACGATCCTTTAGGTACTCTTAAACAAATAATCAAATGGATTTTTTGACATCCTTAATCTTTGATTTTCAAGAGATTTAAACATAAACTTGATATTCTGGTGCAACTGTTGCAGAATGAGTTTTTTGGGTCCTTTTTTTTAAAAAGGGCAGTTTAATTATTTCAGTCTGTGCTTGCCTGCTGCAGGCGCCCCATCGCTTCCCTGACAACAGACTAATATAAGCCAGTGACTTCATGTATAATCTGCAGGCACTGGCTCTAGGCGAGACAGAAACGTAGGTCACCTCAGTCAACAAGAATGTCACTGAGCAGTAACCACGTCAATCATGACTTCTTCAATGCTGATCGTAAGCAACCTCATCGGCACTGATGGAAAAGGTGGTCAGAAATGAACAAACTCTGAAATGTGAATGTCTGAAAACTGCTTATCTTAAAGATCTGGTGATGCCTACTTTTCTAAACATGAATGATTTTCCAAATGTACTGAAAAATGCAGTTAACAGGCAGTGAAAATGAGATCCATGTTGGCGACGTAACTGAACGCTCTTCAAGAGGAAAAGAACAGCGTAAGGGCGCTGTGGCTATTGCTGAGCGGCGGTCGGGCTGGTCTCTGGGCCTGGATGCTGCTCTACAGCTCATGGAACTTGAGCCTCCGAGGAGACAAAGCGGACACCAGGGGGGAACCCGCTTTTCCTGTGTTCCCACTTTATCTGACGGACCTTTCTGGTCCTAAGCAGGCCACCCATTTCAAAAAGGATCTCAGCAGATTCTGATAGACTTCTATATTATCAGCTTTATTCTTTTTATTATTTGTCCTTAACTTTCCAGTCTGTAACAATTTTTCTTGAGCCACTTATTTACATCTGTAAAGTAAGAAGCCCTTAGGATTTTCCGGGAAAGACCTGACTTGCTAGCAACAACCAGCAAGATTTTTGCTTTTTCGGTCAATGCCAGGGGCATCACCCGGCAATGCTCCTGGGTTCCTCCTGGCTCTGCGCTCAGGGAGTTACTCCTGACGGTGCTCAGGGGACATATGGGATGCCGGGATCAAACCCGAGTTGGCCGCATGCAAGGCAAATGCTCTACCCGCTGGACTATCACTCCGGCTCCATCTGTTAGAATTCTTTAAGTAACCGAATCCTTTCTTTTTACTGAAGCTCTACTTTGCTGTGTAATCTCAGAATCCTCCTCTATGTAAAAACATGTTACCGATATGGTTAACAGTGTGCATTGTTCAGCCACTAGATTTTATAAAAGAAACCCCATCATTTACAAGGATCTGATCACTCTACATGATTGTACTGCTGGATGCGAATGGATCATCTCTGCCACCAATCTGGATAGTAGCAGAAATCCTCTATCAAGAGCTAAGAGAAATGGTAAACTGGGAGAAAATTGAAAATGTACAAACGTGTTAAAAATATCAGTGGAACACATTCTGGAACGAAATTTTGGGACCAACATGTTCTAGCTGCTTTGACAACCAACTCAAGTCACTCAAGGACAAGTTACTAACTATACCTCTTGTCATCTATAACAGTATCTGCAGATGACAGGAAGCCAGTTTGGCTGACCTTTAAAGAAAGGTGACAGGTAAGTTTTATATCATATTATAGAAACATTACGAGCTATATTTAAATGGCTCTTATAGTTCTTACACGACTTGCCTTGGGTTAAATGAATAAGTTCTACTCGATAACAGGTTACACAGACACTAATAACTGGGTTTGTATTTTAGAATGATAGTTGTGTCTCCATACACACACAGGGACCCATATGTTTGTCTCTTAAATGCAAGCGGGATGGAAAGGACAGCTCTGCTTATTTCATGTTGAAAATAAGGAAACTGAGTGACAGTGTAGTTAAGTGCCCATAAATCATCAAGACCTTCTTCCATCCTTATACCTTCTCCCCAAAGACAATGGTGAGAAAATGAGAAATTAAACTTTAAAATGTCAGGTCAGCACTCTATGTGCTCAACTACATTAGTCCTAAGGCCCTTCTGATTTTTTTTTTTCTTTTTGGGTCACACCGGCGGTGCTCAGGAGTTACTCCTGGCTTTGCACTCAGGAATTACTCCTGGTACTGCTCAGGGGGCCATATGGGATGCCAGGAATCGAACCCAAGTTGGCCATGTGCAAGGCAAAAGTCCTCCCCATTGTGCTATCGCTCCGGTCCCTGATGTTTTGAATTCAACTTAGACCTGTGTTCTGTGGCCTTCCTTTCACTGTGCTGACAAAATATCACTAGATAAAAAGAATACAGGGTGGGGTCGTGAGTGATGACTGCTGTTAGTTAAGTGACAGTATATGGTCTTCACAAAGATTACCACTTTAGAGCTAATTTCACTTCCCAATTAAAAGAGCTTAAAAGTGTTCAGTAAGCAAAAAGTGCTTTACTCTGCAATGGAAATGCTCACCGAGCTATGAACAATCGGTGAGGGCATCTTGGGAGGTCTTTATGATGATGAAGATCGTAATATGAAACCTAGAGGGTTTCTTTTTCCTTTCCTTTGGGGCTAACTACAATTAGGCCGTGGCAGACAAGTTGTCTCCCTGTCCCAAGTTGTCCAGTCCTAACCCTGGGACCTGTGAATCCAACACCGTTAAGTGGCAAAAGGCATTTTGTAGATGAGATTCAACTGATGATCTTGAGTCAGAAGAGCAGCCCAGGTTACCTGGTGGTGCCTAGCACAATCACAGGGGTGCCTGGCAGGGAAAGAGGGGCACAGTAGAGTGAGGGTGAAACAGCAGCCACGGCCTAGATATGGCTTTGAAGACTGCATGCAGTGGGTGGCAGGCCAGGAGTGAGGGCCATCCTCTGGGAGCTGGACAAAACCAGCAGTGGACACTCCCATAGAGCATCCTAAAGGAACACTGTTCCTGGACAGGCTGCTGGTCAGTCTCGTAAGACCCATGTCAGACTCCTGAAATCTAGAACTAAGAGATGATACTTTCCTGCAGTATTCAGACACAAAAAATTTAATACTCTGCAGAAGTGAAAAGAAAATAACATAGGTCTCAAGGTGAGATATAATCAGTGTTGTGTTTTTTAGAGTATGGCTTATAATTTATCTTTAGAAATATTAACTCAAAGCTCAAAATATTTTAGAATGTACTGGTTCTTCAATTTTAGAATTTTGGAAACTACCAGGACAAGGATAGTCACAGGTTGTTCAGGTTTAAAACGTTATTAATAGGAAAATATTTAAATGGAGTTATGTTTTAATTATCTCTTCACCCTAGAAATCTAATTCACATTGAGTTTAGAAATTCTAACTTACTACTTTGGGGGAAAAAAGCCAAAAATGAAATAGTCCAAACTGAATGCATTTTTCTTAGAAGAGCTCCAAAATGCTTATATAATGTATCAAACAGGAAGAAAACAAACAGTCTAAATAACTACAAAGCAAAAATAAGATTTAGTCTGGGGGCCAGGGCAAAAGTATAGCAGGTAAGGTGCTTTGCACACAACCAACCCAGGTTCAATTCCTGGTATCCCATACGGTCTTCTGAGCACTGTCAGGAGTGATCTCTGAGCAAAGAGCACCGCTGGGTGTGGCTATCAAAAACCAAACCAAACCAGCGGTCAATCCTTGGGCTTCATATGGTCCCCAATCCCTGACAGGAGTGATCCCTGAGCAGAGAGGGATCCCTGGGAGCAATGCCTGGTGTGGCCCCCCAATCAAAAACAATCAGTAGAAATTGGTGTACTTAATTTTAAGACTAGATTTGATCGAACCCATTATATACAACATGATACCATTTCAACACAAAGTCAGTGCGCAAACAATGGGATGAAACAGAGGTGCAACAGTCTGTCTCCTGGTGTTCAGTTTTTTGGAGTCTGTGTGTCTTTGACACTTAGACACACGCCCATTTAGACCTGCCCCAGGTCACTCGTTAAGCATCTCACTAGATCGCCAGCACAGCTCTGGAGGCTTCAGTCTCAGACCCAAGGCTCTCGGTTACCCGAGTCCCCTGACTTTAGCTTAGACACACCGGGGGTTACAGTCATGATGCAATTATCTGAGTGTTCCTTTGGAAACCGAGGAGTGGCGGCCTATCTACCAAGTGTAGAGTTCTGACTACAATTTCTACCATGTGTGACTGTGCTTTTATCACCTGCTTTGATACCCATTTATTTCCAAGGGCGGATGGGAGCCAAGTAACTCTTACCTTTTGGTCTGGCCTCAGACAGTAATAAATAACAAGCATAGTGGAGCATTGGAACAATCCTTTTCTTTTTTTATAAATGTGTCTAATCTTTGAAGTTTTCCATCTCAGAAAAATGAGAAAGAAAATTTACCATGTAACTTTTAAGGGAGAAATCAAAAGCAGATGGTTCTCCTGGGTATGGCCAGAACACAGAAATTAAAAAAAAAATAAAACAAAAATAAAAATAAAGCCCATAAAATGGTAACGAAAGAAAAGAAATGAAGCCCTTTGGGAATCGACGCACGGTTAATTACTCTTTAAGTACAATGAGAAACATTTCATCTTAGCGGTACCTGCCACATTTTATAAAGGCTTACTTAGTATAAATTCAAAGACCTTACTTTGAAAATAATCATTTCCTTCCCTGAAATTAGAAGCCAGAGAACTAGGCAAGAAATTGCAGCCCATTTCCCCAGCGTCTAAGGAATGGGGACAGAGGATTTGTCTTCCGGAACACGTCGAAACTTCAGCCTAACTCAAACCCCATTTCCGTCATTCAGAAATCCGCCTGAGAGAAGTAATGAGGAAACATGAACTACGAGATTCCCAGATGGGGCCAGAGAGATAGTACAGCTGGTAGGGAGTTTGCCTTGCACGTAGCTGATCGGGGTTCAGTCCCTGGCCTCACCTACAGGTCACCCAAGCACCGCCAGGGAGGCAGAGCCAGGAGTATCACCTGAGCATCGCTGGGTGTGGCCCACAATAAAGCCAAAGAAAGCAATTCCTAGGAGCGTCAGTAAGTGTTACTGTGCTCTCGCCTGCTATCCTTCAGTGGACTCAATAAACAGAACTGTCTCAGGAGGGCAGAGAGCACCTATGAATTCAGAATTTGGATTTAGTATTTGTATTTCAAGAGTTGATAACTCTTGAAGTGACGACCATTACCAAAAAAGTACTTTGACAAAAGCTTATGAAAAATATAAGTTATGTAGATGCTACCTATATATCTCTCTACACACACTCATATATATATATGCTTATATATATAGGCTATACAACTATATATAGCCATTAATTAATACATGTACACTTTTGTTTAAAAAGGCATGGTAATTTTCACTAACCGAATTCTGCCACGGGACTGGGTGATATTATTTTGGAATATCTCTAATGTCCGACACATTTCAAAAAGCAGAAAGTTCTCAATAAGTCTCCAGCAAGGGCAAAGGACCACACAACAGCACTGGGGGCCCGGGCTGGAAGACCCAAGCGGTAGATGACATGCCTGGTGTGTGCAAGGCGGAGTTTGATCACCGGCATGGCAGGATCCCCCAAGCACCGCAGCGCTGCACGGAGCAATGAGCCGAGCCCGGCATGGAACCATCAGGCTGGCAACCCTGGGCTCCGGCACGCTCCCCACACCACGGGGAACGCCTCTTTCTTAAAAAGGGTCAGAGATGGAATAGGGGCTAGGGACCATGGCCCAGCTTTGATCCCTGGTGCCACATGGTCTCCAAGCATTGCCGGGGGTCTCCAAGCATCCACTCTACTGTCTCTCTCTCATTTCTGGCAATGTTCAGGGGTTATTCCTGCTCTGCACTAAGGAATCACTCCTGATGGTGCTTGGAGGATCATAAGGGATGCTGGGAATCAAATCCGGGTTGGCTGTGTGCAAGGCGAATGCCCTACCCACAGTACTACTGCCCCCTGCTCCCAGCAGTCCCCAGCTCCTTTTTGATTCTTTTTTCATGCCACACCCGATGGTGCTCAGCATCTACTTTGGCTCTGAGCTCAGGGAACCATGAGGTGCTGGGGATGACTCCCTGCCGCCTACATGCAAAACACTCTCTTGGTCCCTTCAGTTCTCTATGTGAGAAAAAAGGCGAGAGGGAAAGGCACGAGAATGTTTACTAATGGCTACTGTTGTTCATAAACTTCATTCTTTTCCTTTCTACTTCTTAAATCTCTTGCTGTACATTTAATTTTTTTTTTTTTTGGATGGGGGTTTGGGTCACTCCCTGGCAATGCGCAGGGGTTTACTCCTGGCTCTGTGCTCAGAGACTCCTCCTAACGGAGCTTGGAGACCATAACAGACTGCCAGGGATCAAATCCAGGAAAGCCACATCCAAGGCATGTGCTTTACCCATTACATATAAAATGACTTTTATATGGGGGTTTCTAAGGATTCTAGTCAAAGAATGATCAGAAAAGGGACAATATAATTTAATGTTTAAACAAAGACGCTTTTTAGGGTTCTCTTGTTGTTTTAGGGCACACCTGGCAGTGCTCAGGGCTAT
Source organism: Cryptotis parvus (assembly GCA_021461705.1). NCBI lineage: Eukaryota > Metazoa > Chordata > Mammalia > Eulipotyphla > Soricidae > Cryptotis > Cryptotis parvus. The sequence continues at coordinate 42,216 of JAJIBD010013813.1, forward strand.
TCCCAGTGCAGTGCTTGGGGGATCATGCTGTGCTCAGGAATGGAACCTGGGCTTCCTGAAGCTGGGTGCGGGGTACTGCTGGGGCCTTTGTCACGGGGGTGCTCTGCCAGTGCTGCCGCCCCGCTGCCCCGCTGACACGGGGGCCAGGAGCCACCGAGCATCTCCGGGCCCCTGCGGTGAGTTTCCTCCTGACTGATGGAATTTGGAGACGGAGGAAAGAGACATGTCCAGAGAAGCATTTTCTAGATTATATTTGAGAATACTTTTGAATTTTTTCTTTTTGGCAGAGGTACCGTTTTTCATCATATATCCTAATTGTTTGTTTCCAAAGCAACAGTCTTTTGTTTCAGTTAACCACAGAAAATTAGACACAGCTGTACAATAAGGTATGTCAAATGCAGAAAATGAAGGATAACAAAGAAAAAAGAAAAACAGTGAACAAATAATTACTTTGTGAAGAACAGAATTTCTACCCTCCAGCCAAGCTAGGGAGGGGTTGGCCTGAGGTCACAGTAATGCCCCCTGATGCTTTTATGGGGGCATATTCTAAATCCTGGGGCTCATTAAAAATGTCAGGAGTTTCTTTTGTTTTGGAGTCCTTAGGTTATATGATGTTTTACATGATACTGCTTATCTCAATTACTCTGATCATTTAAAATCACCACTTCAAAAGCGAGTTTCTTCAGCACAGCTAATTTCTGCACAGAGAAGCACACTGCTTAGACCGAGCAACTCCTTTTGTGGGTCTGGGGAGGGTCCCCACAGCTGGCAGTGCTCAGGGGCCACCTGGGAAGCTGGGATGGAACGTGGGTTGGTCCCATGGAAGGCAAGTGCCTTCACCACTGTACTGCTCTCTGGCCCGAGATGGAGCAATGCTGAGCCGTGCAACCATTTGTTATCTTTTCTCTGGTTCAAGACATGCTATAGCTTTAGAGTCAACCCCAACATAAGAGAAGTGAGCAACTCCATTTACAAAAAAGGAAAGTCCTCATTACTTCATCTTAGGTGGATCCCAGAAGAGGGCGTCAAGATTCTGACTGTCTAAGGTGTCTGAGGACAGTTCCAGGGGAACGTTCCGGCAAAGAACTTTAGGTAACGGTGTGGGCAAAGGCTGAAGACAGGCTTTCTAGCAGCTCCTGAAGGCAGACCCAGGGCCACCTGGAATTCTGTGCTTTACTTAAAAACAGTTACTGATTATTACACAGTCTGTCTACGCCTGAGTAGCCAAAGCACAGGCGCAGTGAGGACACAGCACCAAGCTGGGAGAAGCAGTGTCTGCTTTTAGATTCCCCAGAGAGGGAAGGAAACTTACTGTAATTTAAAATGAGAAGGAGGAGAAGCAATTGGACTGGGCAAATTAAAAACATTTTTGGTAATAGATAGATCTTTGGAATCTGTGAAAGAAGCCTTAAGGACGTGCAAGTCCTTGCTTCACAAGAACGCAATCACATTCTTTTCTTGGTAAGGAGAAAAGTCTTCAATGTCTGATGATAGGACACTGGGCTTCCATTTTCAGAATCGAGTTAAGACTATTTTAAGGGCACATGTTTCAAACCGAAAACATTCACACTTTCGTTACTTTAGATAAACAGTGAGGTCAATAATCTTTGCATATTTATTTTACATTTTTTGTGTTCTCATCTCTAAACATTATCATTTTTCCACCCTGGGTCTAAAAGGGTCACAAACATATAAAAGATATTATACAGTACACTACTATTAGAAGTTTATCTATTGTGAGTAAATCAGAAACATTGCTTTACTGATCACAGTTGCACAGATTTCATTTAAAAATACTTACCAAATTAAGTGCTGGAGAAAAATCTGCATAGACATATTAATCTTTTTTGTTTGGTTTTAACTGAAAATTGAAAGCTTAGAGCCTAAGTACCTCTTCAACAATCAACAATGATTAATATGGTTAGGAGGAAACACTTGGTTTTGGTGCATTCTATAAAGCAGAATAATATTTTGGCCATTGATATCTAGCCCCACATACAGGGACAGGGATTGGTCTGACACTGCCTCCCTCAGCTTGGTGAATTTAGAGAAAGAGGTAAAGAACAACTTGCTTATTTCTTTTAAGCTTTTTATAGATCTCATCTTAATGATTTAATTACAGCCGTGAGCTATTTTCAAAGTTCTGTAGATGGCCAAATGAAAGTTCATTCAAAACCTTACTTGTCAAACCTGACAACACAAGTCGACCTGAACACCAGGCAGCAGTTTGCATGCCTGGCCATACCTAGCTGTGTCTGCGGCTGTGTTTCATTCATCTGAGGAGGAAGAAAACTTTCAAATATTGATTTCATAGAATTTTTTTTGTCCACACAACATCATAGTAATACTTTATCTTTCTCTTGTTATGAACGCTATTGCTTATTCTAGTGAATATAATTCTAAATCATACTGATTGGGAATTTAAAATGATAAATGATTGGGTTTTCTTTTTCAGTACCAGGTATGGAACCCAGGGTCTCACACATGCGAGGCAAGTGCTCTTCCAAGAGGTACAGCCCTGGCCAAGGGGCAATTAAAATTAATTTATTATCAATTTTTGTTTTTTGGGCCCAAAACAAACTTGGCAGTTCTCAGGGCTTACTCCTGGCTCTGCTCAGAACACACTCCTGGTGGGGCCCGAGGACCATGTGGGATGCCAGGGACCGAACCCGGGTGGGCATGGATACGGCAAGTGCCCTGTCTGCTGTGCTCTCTCTGGTCCCAAAAACAAAACTTTAATAAAAAAAATATTCTGGTTTTACAAAGCACATTTAGAAGATAACACTTTATCAAATTGTAGGCAACCAATAACAAAGTTTCAAAAGGCTTTACTCACACTTGTTCTGGTATACAATCTAGAAACAGGAAAACTCCAGACTTTTTTGTTTTTTAAACCCCAGACTTAAGGCTTCTAGTTGGGCCCTGGCCACGTGTAGGTTTAGAATCCTAGGCCGAGATGGCCACTCCCACGTGCTAAGGCCCAACGGGGAAGAAAAGGAGAGAAGGAGAGGAGAGACAGAGAGCAAAGAGGAAGATGGTAACTTTTATTTCTATGCAGAAAACCCAACTCATTTTTCTCTCACTCTTTTTTCTCCCCATTTTGGGACACACTCAGAGGCTGGGGATTAAACCTGAGCTCTGCACGCAGGTCTTTTGTTCCAGCCTTCTGAGCTGGAACTTGGAGCTCCCCAGAACTTGGAACTGAAGTGGCTACATTCTGAAAATGGACTATTCCTACTTTTAAAAAAAGAAAATCAGCTCATAGAAAATTCCTGAGTCACTACTCATTGTATTTAATTAAGCCTTTCAAATTTTATTCAGAGGAGAGAGCCAGTCAAATGAATCACTAAGACACTAGCTGCAAGCATGCCATTTCTCAGGCGGACTTTTTAAAGCTGCCTTATTCTGATAATTCAGAATAATATGCTCAAAGAGTTTCACTTTCTTCTCCCAGTTTTCTTGTTCTTCTTTAAAAACAATCACAACAACAACAGAGGTCAAATTTAGATGAATCAAAGTATAGACATTTCCATTTTGCATACCACTGTACCCTCCCTCAGACCGCTCCCCTTAACTCTCCCAATTTAAGGAGGATAGTTTGACTCCATAGGGCTATGTCTAGAGCTAATACAATCCAAACTAGACCACTGGGACATTTTTTGCAAACTTAAGTTTTCTGATTATTGTTTAAAGCAAAAGAGCCCAAGAATACCTAACACTGAGGTGGAGCTTACCTTCGAGCCACGTTCATTAAAGATTATTTCTACATCTAGGATTTTGCCAAACTGCTGCAGAGACAAAAACAAACATTGATTTACTTATGGTCAGCTTTTTATTCACAGACTCGACTTTCTTCTGAAAGAGGTTTCAATCTTCTTTGAATTACATATTTGACTTTCATGTTTCTATTTGGAGGCAGGCCCCAGTATATCAGTTTTCATTTTTCCTCATCACTGAGCCAAAGGCTTTTCCTTTTCCAATGCCCCCTCTCCCGCACTCCCCACCTTCACTGGCAGAAGTTGTTTTCAGAAGGTCTTTACAGTGTGATTAACCTTGATCCACTCGCCTCACGTGGACAAGAACTGGGTGTTTCCCTCACTACATCTCTAAGTTTCTAAATGCCTCCATGTTAAAAAAGTAAAGCCTATGTATGAAGACATACCGTTGAAGGCTATTTTCTTCCCCATGGATTAAAATTTTTTTGTTTATACACGAAAGCGATAATCACTCTAAATAATCAGAAAATGTGTATCACCAAAAGCAGAGGGAAGGGACTGGAGTGATAATAGAGCAGGAAGGGCGCTTGCCTTACACGCTGCCAACCTGGTTTTTATTCCTAGCACTCTGACCTCATATGGTCCCCTGAGCCTGCCAGGAGTGATCCCTGAGCACAGCTGCGTATGGTCCCAAAACCAAGTACCGCAAAAAATAAAATAAAATTAAAAAAGAAAAAAAGCCCGAAGGGAAAACAGAAAATGAAGATCACCTACATTTTTTTTCTTTTATTTTTGGGACCACAAATGGGCCCCAAATGCTAAGGGGTTACGCCTGTATCTGTGCTCAAGAATCGCTCCTGGAGGTGTTTGGGAGACCATCTGGGATGCTGGAGATCCAACCAAGGTCAGCCGGTGTGCAAGGCCCGACCACTGCTACTCTGGCCCTCTCTGTCATGTTCCTGTTTGCTGGCAAGCCCAGTACCAGTTCTATCACTGTGGCTGTCTCTTTCTATACTGAGGCACGGATTCAGGCACACTCACAAATATAGAGCTACATATAATTATGTTCCATGCATGGCTTTTATCTTTGGCTTTTGTTTCTGGGCCACACCGGTAGAACCCAGGAGTTACTCCCAGCTCAGTGGCTGGAAACTGCTCTTGGGAGGGTTTGGGGGACCATGAGGTGGTGGGCCTGAACTCAGCCCTTTGAGCTCTCTCCCCAGACCCTTCACTTATTTTTTAACTTAATATATACTGTGAGCAATTTTTCTGTGTCACTAAATGTATGCTATCATTTATGCAGGCTAATACTACTTCCTGTTGTATGGAGACATTCATGGACATTATGGAAGATCTCATTTGCCACTTTAATATTCTGCAACAAACATCATCAGAAATAAATACTCCATTATAACTTTGTTTTATGCTATTAAATAGCTATCACTTGGAAAATCCAATGAAGGTAAAAACATTTACTTAGCTAAGCTGCTGGGTAGAAGGTCATATGCAAAACACAGTAATCAGGTAGAGAAGCATGTTGAAGACAGCTCTCAAGACCGATTTGAAAGGAGGTTCAGTGAACCTCAGGCATCTTTTTAGGGAGGTGCAGTGAACCTCAAGGCATTTTTTCTAGGGAGGTGCAGTGAACCTCAGGCATCTTTCTAGGGAGGTGCAGTGAATCTCAGGCATCTTTCTAGGGAGGTGCAGTGAACCTCAGGCATCTTTCTAGGGAAGTGCAGTGAACCTCAGGCATCTTTCTAGGGAGGTGCAGTGAATCTCAGGCATCTCTCTAGGGAGGTACAGTGAACCTCAGGCATCTTTCTAAGGAGGTGCAGTGAACCTCAGGCATCTTTCTAGGGAAGTGCAGTGAACCTCAGGCATCTTTCTAGGGAGATGCAGTGAACTGTAGGCATCTTTCTAGGGAAGTGCAGTGAACCGCAGGCATCTTTCTAGGGAGGTGCAGTGAACCTCAGGCATCTTTCTAGGGAAGTGCAGTGAACCTCAGGCATCTTTCTAGGGAGGTGCAGTGAACCTCAGGCATCTTTCTAGGGAGGTGCAGTGAACCTCAGGCATCTTTCTAGGGAGGTGCAGTGAACCTCAGGCATCTTTCCTGGGAGGTGCAGTGAACCTCAGGCATATTTCCTGGGAGGTGCAGTGAACCCTCAGGCATCTTTCCTGGGAGGTACAGTGAACCTCAGGCATCTTTCTGACACTCACTTCCCCCAAGGCCTGGAGTCATGTATCTACTTATCTATTTCAACTGGATTTCAAATCAGACTTTGGTCAACACGTGAAAACTCAAAGCTCAAAGAAGCAACACAGAATTCCTGCTTTCTCAGTGGGCTGAATACTGAGTGTCCTCATAAACAGACACAGGCAGCATGTGTCCCACTTTCTTGGAAAAAAAAAACATCTGATTCCAGTTTCATCATTAATGAAAAAGTAGAAACATCAAGAAGAAAATGCCTTATTTTAGGTAGAAGAGGTACCTTCTACCTGTACACTCTTTATTTTGTTGTACCCCAGAGAGCTGTATGAATGTGTGCCTTCTTTCACATTTTTCTAACGCATTCTTCTAGAGAAGGGCTGGCTCCCTTGGAGGATTTAGGAAAATAAGGCTGACCAAAACTATCCGCCAAGTTTCCAGAGCTCCGCTTATCAAAGTTATTGGCCTTCCGAGTGGTAGATATGGCCTGGCGGAGGGCAGATCAGCCCAGTATCTGGCAAGGAAAACTTTGTTTTGTCTTTTTAAATTTATACCCAGTGCCTTACAGGTAGGGTATAATACTGAATAAATCACTGACAATAGATCTAGGTGGATCGTTAAGGGACACAATTTGTCTGAATCAAGAGGAGAAATTTTTTTTTTGTTTTTGTTTTTTGGGTCACACCTGGCAATGCTCAGGGGTTTCTCCTGGCTCTGCACTCAGGAATTACTCCTGGCGGTGCTCGGGGGACCATATGGGATGCCAGGGGATCGAACCCGGGCCAGCATGGGCCGGCTGCGCGTAAGGCGAACGCCCTACCCGCTGGGCTATTGCTCCGGCCCCCCAAGAGGAGAAAATTTAACAGATGAAAAAGGCGTTGGCTGTTCTAACCAAGCCCTGGGTACTGAGACCGGAAAATTCCCTCCACTTTTCTTTTCTTTTTTTTTTTTTTAAGTTTTTGGTTCCACCGAGTTTGCTCAGAGACTACTCCTGGCTTGGTGCTCATGAGATACCGCAGTGCCAGGTGTCAAACCAGGTCAATTCAAAACAGGCAAAACCACACAGGCCCAGAAAAAGACTGGAGGCATTACTCAAATTCTGAAAACTCAACTTGTTCCCTCTGTCCTTTGCTCTCCTGACAGTGATTCTGAGAGAACACGGACAGCTGAAGGGTAGCATCAGAGAGAGCAGATGAACCCCCCAACCCAGAACCTGATTCTAGATACTTGGGCCGAGCAATAGCACAGCAGGGAGGGCATTTGCCTAGCATGTGGCTATCCCAGGTTCAATCCCGGCATCCTGTATGGTCCCCTGAGCAATGCCAGGAGTAATTCCTGAATGCAGAGCCAGGGTGTGACCCCCCAAAAAAAACAACAATAATTTAGATACTGGTATTGATTCAAATAAGTTACAAGCAGGAGATAAAGGTCCCTTGATCACTTGAATCCCGCTATTCATCGATTTGCTTGAGCGGGGGCCAGTAACATTTCCATTGGACCCTATCATGTGCCAATGTAGCCCAGTGGCATCTGGTTGATTCAGAATATGAAGAGCCTCAAACCGCTTTCTTTAAAAACTTTAAAAACTTTAAAACACACTTAATACATCCTATCTGAACTGTAAAACCCATACACAGACTTCAGACTTACCCCAAACATCTGCCGGAGATCAGGGTCCCGGAGCAAAAAGGGATATTAGAGACATGCAGTCTTTTGGGGGTAGATTTACTCTCTGAATTTTCGCTGCTCTGTGTCTGTGACTGTGGGCCATCCGTCTGTGCTCCCCCTTCTGTCTGCTGAGGGGAGAAGGGGAAAACAAATACAACCACTTCAGGGAATTAGGTACAAGAATCCCCCATCCCATTCATTCTCTATGTCTTTAAGCAAAAAGTTATTTTCCCTTCAAAGAGAAAAAACCCCAAAGATGTCCTACAGCTTTAAAGTGCTATAATTTACAAGCCAAACTAAGGCCTTTTGAATTACATTAGCCAAAGGAAGACTGCAGCAATAGTAAGTGATCACAGTGGGATAATGTAGCAATATATGAAATATATAAAAACAATACCATTATTCTTAAGAGTCTGTTTTTCCAAAGCTTTGTTGTTGCTTGTTTATGGGTGATACTCAGCAAGGCTGGCGGTGATTCTAGTATCGGTACACTGTGGGGTGGGGGTGAGGGTAATTCCCAGCACTGCTCTGGGGGTCACCCAGTGTCGGGGGACGGATGGAACGGAGCTCCAGCACGCATAGATGTTTGAGCCCGCTGTGCCATCTTCTCCGGGCCTCCTGAGATCTCTCCCTGGATCTGCTGAGATCACGGCAGTTGCTTCATTTTAAGAACTGAGGGAATGTTTTTATATATATATATATATATTTTTTTTTTTTTTTTTGGGGTCACACCTGGCGATGCTCAGGGTTTCTCCTGGCTCTGCACTCAGGAATCACTCCTGGCGGTGCTCAGGGGATCATATGGGATGCCGGGATCGAACC
>JAJIBD010013814.1:0-26102 GCA_021461705.1 Cryptotis parvus
TTTCTATTTCAAAAAACATTAGATCTCAGAACAAAAGCAAAAACAAACAAGCACAAAAAAAAACAAAATAAGGGAGGAGGGCATTGAAAAGACAGGTTTTGGAGTTGCCATAGTTAATACCTCATTGTTCAGATGAGTCAGAGATCTAAAAATATTGAGCGATTCTTTAGAGATTAGAGGCATTTGTTTTCAGCTGGGCAACCCCTACCAAGCCCATCATTCTGGGGGAAGGTGGAACGGAGGGTGGCTGTGGGGAGTGGCAAGAGTTCCTGGAAGCAATTGTTCTTAGAACCTGACCACTAGTCTTCATAGTTTTAACTTGGCTGTGGATTGTGAATTATGTGCAAAGATCACGATCACGATCTTCCGTTGATCATCTATTTGCTAGAGCGGGCACCAGTAATATCTCCATATGTCCTGTCTCATGCCAGTAGAGCCAGGGGCATCGGCTTGCTACAGGAACATAAGAGCCTCAAACCATTATATTAGGTCATGGGAATGACCTAATATAATTATTACTGGAATTTGGCATATCATATACAACACGAGAAGCTTGCCAGGCTTGCCGAGCGGGAGGCAAACTCTTTTAAACACCTCCAAATAAAGCATTTATTGATGAACCGCGCGGCCGTGGCCGGGCTGTGATGGGCTGGTCTGCTGGGTGGAGTTCTGACGAGAGGGAAGTCAGAAGTGGAAAATGGCGGCGCCGTGGAGTGAGGAGGGAGTGGTCTGGCTTGTTGTGAGGCTCTGCCGAGTGGTAGAGCCAGGGCTAGAACCCGCCATGCCTCCCGACTGCCTCATGAGCGGCTGTGCACAGGGGGCAAGGAACAGCTCTGCCCCATGTGTGAGAGTCTCTGGACCAGCATACCTATGCCGATCAGTTTCGCACTAAGTTAGGCATGTGCAAAGATGAGAGATAAAAATAAGAGATTTGGGGCCAGAGAGATAGTACAATGGGGAGGAGTATTTGCCCTGTATGTGGTCAATTTGGCTTTGATTCCTGGCACCACATATGGTCCCCAAGCTCACCAGGAGTGATCCCTGAGCACAGAGTCAGGGAGAAGGCCCTGAGCATTTGCTAGGTGTGGCCCAAAAACAATAAAAAAAAAAGTTATTTGCTTTGTCTCAATTAAAACTCTCATGCTTGAATGATTGTACTTTTTTGTGGGATATAAAAATACATAGTATGAGACTTACCCAAGGACAATAGAAACAAGGGCCAGGAGGATTGGTTCATAGTTGGAGGCTTGCCATAGGAAGAGAGGACAGTTAGGATAGAGAAGGGACCATTACTCCTTCCCACCCTCCTTCCTACCCTCCTTCCTTTCTTTTCTAAATCTCTATTCTGGAGTCAGGCATTGTACTTGCAAGGCCCCTGACTGACTACGAATGCCTGGAGATTTTGCATGCTTAGGGAGCCACGCCCAGCAGTCAGTAGTCAGGATTTACTCCTGGTTCCTTGTTCAAGGATTATGCCTGGTGCTGCTCAGGGGACATTATGTAATGGCAGGGATAGAACAGGGGTTGGCCACATGCAAGGCAAGCACCCTTCCCACTGAACAATTCCTCTGGAGCCACAAATACATTCATTTTTAGGACTGGGTAGGAAGAAAGGAAGGATGCTGTTAACACGAAAGTGGATTCGCCTGTGCTAGTGGGTTCTTGAGGATTGTATGAAAGAATTACATACAAATCTCAGAAAGTTGAAAGTCAGTTTAATGTACAGAGGTTTCCAGGTTCCTTCCCAAATGTCTAGCCTCTCTCTGTTACCTGTGAGCAATTCCTGATCCTGTCCCACGTAGTCTACTCACATCCCAGCGATGGCCCATCCTGTTTCCTGTGCTGCTCTCTCGGGCTGCCGCTGGGCCTCCCAACTGTACTCCAGCCACTGGGCCTCCCAACTGTATCCCAGCGGTCCCTGTTGTCCTGTTCAGGCTTTCCTCGGTCTCCAGCCTCTACCCTGTACACGTGGGTGAGTCTTCCATGCTCACTACCTTCCCCGTACCTGGCCATCCGTGCCCTGCCTGAACCTGGGCTATCCTGGGCATCCCACCCCTACCAGTGACCTGGGCCTCTGAGCCTGGCCCATACCTGTAGCAGCCCTTACCTGGCCTTCCGTGGCCTATCCATACTGGGCCCCCTACCTGGGCATGCTGCCCCTACCTGTTCCAAGGAGCGAGAGGGGAGAGAGCGCGGGAGCAGCTGGCCAGAGAGTGAGAGAGGAGGGGAGGGGAGGGCAGAGAGAGAGAGAAGAGAGAGGAGAGGAGCAGAGAGAGAGGAAAGAGAGGAGAGGGAGACAGAGAAGAGAGAGAGAGAGAGAGCACGGCTCTCTTCTCTTCTCCCTTTCTTCTCTCCTTTTACTTCACTTCTCTCTCCGGGGAGAGCCTGGGGTTGCCTTTTTTTTATTTGTTGCCAAATCCACCCCCAGGTATCCCTTCTACATTTTGATTGGCTACCTATTCCTTAGGTGAGGTTAGCTACCTGAGACCTCGTGCTTTTCTCCTTAGCTCCTGCTGTGTCAATGCCACTGAGAGGGAGGGCAGTTGTCATCTCAGGGAAAGAGAGCTAAGGCCAAAGAGAACTACTGGAGGTCTCTACCTCACCATGGGGATCAGTTCCTTTAACCCAAACGCCCACTGGGTTGGGGCACTGTGTTCCTCTCCTTTCTGGTCCTGGGGCCTCCTCTAGCCAAGTTCCCTAGGGCTTTTACTGGAAATGTAATGCCCAGAGCCCCAGTCCAGCTTTGCAGAATTGAAACCTATGGGAACTGGGCTTGGGAATGTGTGAACCTGTACTCTGGTGTTTGTGGAAGTGGGCCTGGTTGCAGGAAGGGAGAGGTGGGACATTAGCCATGGAGGAGGAGACATTGAGAATGCCTAATTCTGGTGATTATTTCTTCTTTCCTCCTTTCTTCCACCTTGAACAGAAACTTCCTTTCAAAGGAACCTGGATTTGTGGGGGAAGATCATGAGCAAGTTCATTTGCTCATTACTGTTTTCCCAACACAGAGATCAACTATATGCCAGGTAACTGGGAATTTAAGCTAACCAACCCACACAAGTAAATGGAGAGATGAGCATTAGAAAATGTGTATGGGAGGAGTCCACCAAAGGCTTGAGTCTACCAAGTGCTGATGGGAGTTGGAGCAAAGGGAAGGCGGCAAAGGAGGAAGGGAAGAGCTGAAGGTTACTGAGGGGGGCCCAGGGCACAGGCAGGACCCCCCACCCTGCAGGCTTTGAAAGCTCCACAAGATGGAGAACCACAGTTGGGGGTGGGGGGGCCCTGACTCACAGACTGCCTCTGACTCTCCCAAGGTCTCCGTGGGGCTCAGGAGCACAGATGTTCTCTTTTCTCCTCTGCTGCATCCAGGGACACTCTGGTTCATGTGGAGTCTGTTGGATTGGCCCAGAGATATTCCAGGAAGCCACAGCAAAAGACCTACCTGACTCAGGCTCTTGCTAACCAACCCCTACCCCAGGCCTCCTTTTACTTCATTATATCCAACCCTAACCACAGGGGCTCCATTCACATCAGACTTGCTAAGGACTTGTGAGATCCGCTGAAGAGTTCTCTCTCTCCCCATTTCAGCCCAGTTTCCTCTGGGACTCTGTTTCTTCCTTTCCACAATCCCATCCCAGACTTTTTAGAGTCCACCTTAGAAATTATGCTAAAATGGACCTTTTCTTCTCCGTGAGCTGCTGTGGCTGCCAAAAATGGGAGTTCAACTCATCTGGGGGCACCCCAGAGGGGACAGGTGAGCCCAACCCCCATCCAGAACCCTGACAGCAAAAAATCTTCACACTCCACAGACATTGCCAGGATTGGACTTCACTGCTCAGAATGAGTCTCATTCAGAAATTTATCTGTTGAAAAACTCAGGTAAGTGGGTTTGTGACTGGAATCTCAGGCTTTCACGAAGTTGGGGATGGGCTACCTCCCCCCCAATATCCTGGAAGCTCCAGCAGTACACACACACACACACACACACACACACACACACACACACACACACACACACACACACACACTTTAACTCTGTATTACCCTGTTAAAAATTTTGGACTTCCTGGAGTTTGCAGCAACCACTCTTGATTAACAAAATATAAAAAACAGAAGGCAAGGGCCAGAGTTACAGCACAGCAGGTAGGTCATTTGCCTTGCATGCAGCCAACCTGGGTTCAATCCTCAGCATCCCATATGGTCCTCCAAGCACCACCAGGAATCATTCCTGAGTGCAGATCCAGGAGTAACCCCTGAGCATTGCCGGGTGTGACCCAAAAAAGCAAAAATAAATAAAATAAACACTCAAGGCTTAACCTGTAACATCTTAGTAAGCTTGTTAAAGAACTTAATTTCCACGTGAGACACAACAGTCATTACTAACTTTCTTAAGAAATTTTTTTGGTCATTCTTTTTTTGCAAACTATTTATAAAAAGCAATATAAAATGAATTTATTGAGGGACATGCTGCGGGGGCAGGCTTAAGGGTGGTTGGGAAAATTGGAGATAATGGCGGTGTGATGTGCGGTAGTGTGGGATTGGTGTTAGTATATTGAATGTCTGTAACAAGTCATTATGAATAACTTTGTAAAAAGTTAATTAAAAGAAGCACTCACGCACTTATAAACATCACATACTCATGCTCACATACATACACTAATACATACTTATATACCCACACAAGCACTCGCACTTATATATACTTACACATTTACACACATGCATAGTCACATACTCAAACACACACTCACATACTTTTATATGCACTCATACACTCACGCACACACATTCACACACTCATACATACACACACACTCAGATTCACACTCATGCACCCATTCACACATTCATACTGTACTCACACATGGACTCATATGCACACTCACACAATCATCACACACATGTACACACCCTCATGCTCACTCCTTCCTCCCCCCAAACCCATTCTCTCCCAAGTTTGGGTACCTCTGGTGGCTCCCCAAAGCCTGGAGAGGCAGCCCCACTCTTTAGATTGACCCCAGACTCTGCCCGGCACCCACACAGCAGCACCACTCCATTCTCCCAGCACCTCAAGGTGCGCTGAGCGAGCTTCCACACACTCGTGCCTTCTCTCTGCCAGGAGTAAGAAACCAGAAGTAACCTCTGAGCATCACTGGTGTGGCCCCAGAACAACAACAATGGAATCCTTTCCCTTGTTACCATGCCCACGGACTTGTCCCCTGTCACATCACCACTGCCTGCCCTGGTGGCAATTCTTCTACAGCTCCTTCTCCCCGACCTGCAGAACCTCTGAAACCAACACTTAGCAGTGTGTGGTGCATGATGGCTGCTCAAAATAAAGAAAGGAACAGCCACAAATTCTCAATCCACTGATAGGACATATCTGCCAAAGGGAAGAATATCAGGAGCCTAAGGGTGAGGGACTTTGCTCGTAACATTGGCTTAGTGGGGCTGAAATCTTTTGCAGTTTTTTTTTCCCTGCTCGTGGAGAAACTCTGAACTGAGAGAAGCTCTCTGGACTGATGCGTGCTATCATTACCCCATCAATCATTCATTTTGCTGAAGCCTAACAGACGGATATCAGTGAAAGAGCAGCAGGGAGAAGCCATGAGTAGGATTGTTTGCAGTCAGCCTGCGACTAAAATAGCTTCTCAAAGCCCCTGACACACATGGACTCAATGACTCATCGTGAAAGCCTTCTGCCGGGGCTGGGGGCTTCAGTGATCCTTTGGTAGGGGGTAAAGAAAGGGAACCTGTCTAGCCAGAAAGGTTGGGGAGGCGGATAAGAGCTGAGTTCTTTGAGTTCGTTTCTGCTGCCAAAAGGAGAAAGAGAGAATGTACTGGACGTTCTCCTGCATGTGGATTATTTCCTGAGTGCAAATTGGAATCGCAGGAAGATCAGAAACCACTAGAAAGTACAAGCACGGATGACTCCTAGAATGGCAAATCCATTGGGCCTTATTCATTGAGGTTCAATGAATAAGGCGGCTGTGTTGTCGACACTTCGTCCAACTGACTCGAACGCCGCCTGACATCAGCCCCAGGGAGACCAGTGAGACACTGTCAAATAGAAGCTGCAGCAATCCCTGCTTTATCCCCAGATACCACAACACCCTTGTGCTCAGACAGCTCTCAGCTAAGAAGTGTCAGGTGTGATTTACAAAAATAGAGTGGGAACCAGTTAATTGACGGAACTTGTAAATATGTTCCCAAAGAGTAATAAGGAAATCCCCATTCAAATTATGAAAGACAATTTCAGTCACATCTTGGGCTAATTATGTAAGTAATGTGCTATAAGCTAATGCATACTGTGCGGCCAGCACTAAAGGCTTCAGATGGATTAAAACACTTAGGCCTTGGCGCACTCATCTCTGAGGAAGGTCTGACAATGGCCCCCATTTCACAGAGGAGACCATCGAGACATGGAGAAGGCAGGTCATTTATTTATTTATTTTTAAATATTTTATTATGCCACAGTTAGATATACAATTACAAGATGTTCATGTTTGAGTTTTGGTTCTATAGTGTTCCAACACCCATCCCTCCACCCGTGCCCATCTCCCATCACCAATGTCCCCACCTCCCTCCCCTTCCCCCAGCCTGCCTTCATGGCAGGTTCTTTATCTCATTTTCTTTCTCTCTCTCTTTTCTCTCTCTCTCTTCTCACTTCCCTTTCTTACAAATTGTAGATTGTAACATATTCTAGAACATGATTGGTTACACTAGTTTGATGTACTACGTGGCAGCAAGTGGCCATGCAACTCGGGGAGAGCCAGATGGCAGCTCTACCCCATGTTTCTGAGTCTCTGCATGATGGCTGAGAGCCGAGGCAGTTCATGGGCGGGGCCACCAGACCTCGGGATGGGTCAGAGAGGGGAATGGGGACCCCAGCTTCATCTCCAGGAAGGCCCAGTGACTTCTGCCTCTGAGAGCCACCTACCTGGGCTTGAACTCAGCTACTCTGAGCTAGTCTTGAGATCAGCATCTCTCTTGCATGGGTTCTGATGAGCTGTGAGGTCCAGACCATGAAAATGGTGGCTATTATGGTGAGTGAGTCTCATCCAGCTGCTTCCGAGGGCCCTACAGAGGCGATGGGCCAACACCTAAAACCCAATTTTTTTTTTTTTTTTTTGCTTTTTGGGTCACACCCAGCAACGATGCTCAGGGTTACTCCTGGCTCTGGGCTCAGGAACCACTCCTGGCACTGCGTGGGGACCATATGGGATGCCAGGGATCGAACCTGGGTCGACTGCATCAAGGCAAACACCCTACCCGCTGGACTATCGCTCTGGCCCCCCCAAAACCCATCTTGCCTCCTGGGAACCTCATGGTCAGCTGAGCTAGGGAGAGCCGGATGGCAGCTCTCTCCTCCCATGTGTCTGAGTCTTGAAGGCAGGTCATTTAACCTAGGCCACCACGACTAACAAACACCCTCTGTAGTGTGAACCCATGCAGCTGGTTCGGAGTTCATCTCATATGCAGGAAGTACTGCTGCCATGTGCTTTTTGGGTCAGCTGTCAGGCAAACATACAAGTTTGGCAACAGACCTTTGAGGTGGAGGACACAGCTCACAGAAGTCAATATGCATGGACCAGCATCTCTAGAGATTGACTTGTGATTGCAAAAGAGTCTCTGGCGTATGGCGAGCAGCGAGGAAGCGGAGCACAGAGACTCCTCACCTGCCTGTGAACCCAGTTTGGCAGGGTTAAGAGTGGGGAAGGCTAGAAACCCAGGGCTCTGCGCAGAACGAGGTCAGTGTCTTACTCAGCTCTCCCGCTCCAGGCTGCAGAGGTCCCTGCCAGTACAGTCGGTCTCACCCATCCTTGTCTGAGGAATCCATGATGAATCCTCACATATTTCAGAAAGTCTAGGATTCCCTCCTTGTCTCAGGAGAGATGACCCCTGTTTCTTAGGCAAAGGGCTAGAGATGATTAATTCAATTTTTCAAGTCGGCCAGGGCTTCCTTAGAGTCACGACCGGGGCCAGCCTCGTTCTTGAGAAAGAGAGTGCAGAGATGTTGCAGTGGAAGTTGGATGCTCGCCCGACCTGGCCACCAGAGTTTTCCCTGACCCAGCCCTTCCTCTTCACCTCACGGTGACTGCAGGACTCCCTTCAAACAGGACAGGACCCGAGTGGAGACAGGGAGCAGGTCCTGGAGGTGGGCTCCTTTTCGTTCCTGTTCTGGGAACAGAAGCCTTCTAGGGTGCCTGCTTGCCCCTTAGCTTTATTCCTTAGCCAGGATTCACCCTGTTCACTAGGCAGCTGCTGTGGCTCCGGCTGTGTGTGTTAGGGCAAGGGAAGAACCTGCATGAGTCACAGTGGTCATGAAAAATGGACTCACATAGTGCCCCCACGGGTCAGAGACAGGCAAAAGGCAGGGTGCAAATTCCCCCACCATCCGGGTGAGCGAGTGAACCTCTTACTAGAAGTTGATGGATTATATGTTCAGTCTGGAAACACACATACCCACAGCTGGTATCTCTATTATTAATATAAATGTTCTGTATTGATTGTAGTAGCATTCCAAGACTCCCAGAATAATTTAGTAAATCATACCAGACAGGTGTAATTTTCACGCAGCAAGAAAAGCCAAACTCCTTTTTTTTTTTTTTCCTTTTTTTGGGCCATATCCGGGTGCTCAGAGCTTACTCTGAACCATACGGGACTCCAGAAATCAAACCCAGGTTGGCCACATGCAAAAGCAAGTGCCCATCCTGCTCGCTGTGTCTCCAGCCCGGGACTTTGAACTTATCGGGGGCCCTGGCCAGCAGCCCCTATCACAAATGAGGGAGACCTAGATCTTGCCGGACTTCATCCCTGAGAAAAAGAGAGAGGGATGGACATGGGAGAAACTGCTTTGCTGCTGATGAGAAAAAGAAAAAAGGACACCAACGCCTCAGGGAGTTCTGGAGAGCAGTACTCATTTACAGCACACAGCTTAGGCCTTTTATACATTTCTGGGTAGAGGGGATACAAAGCACAAATAACATCCTGAGCCACTGCAACAAAGTAGTCAGAAGGCCAGGCACATCCTGTCCTGTACACACAGGTGTTGTTCTCTTGTGGATGTAACCACTTGGGCTTTAGGAAGTTTTATTACTTTGAAAACAGGACACTTCTGGGTCCGCCTTAAGCACCTTATGGTGGGGAAGAGTCAGGCTCCAAGACTAGCTGCTTAGTGCCCTACATGATCTCTCAGTTTTGTTCTCCTGGCGAGTCCCAGGGTGAGCAAGGCTGGGATTGTGGCTGAAGAGACGGAAAATTAGGTGATGGCAGAGGGAGGGGGCTGTGTCTGCTGTAAGGACACACAGATTTTTAGGTTTTGTTTAGGGGGTTGGGGCTGTGCTTGACCATAAGTACTAGGGGGTCTTTGCTGGCAGTAAAGTACTGGGGGGCATGGGGAGCCAAGCATAAAACACAGTCTCCCCATATGCTTTTGAGTAGGGTGGATTCAGAGTCTGATGGGAGGGAGGGTGCTTGCTGGAAGAGCTGTGGGTGTCTGGAGGACCCTGCAGGAGCACGGACCCCACGTTCTTTAATGACACGATAGTGCAGGGGCTGGGGAAGGGGAAGCGTGGGGTGAGTGGCTGCCACTAGTCACAAGGTCATGAAAAATGGCTTTAGTGATTCAGTGTTGGGGAGCAGTGTCTGGGGGGCTGGGGGCTGGGGTCATCATGGTGCTCAGCTCTGCTCCGGCAGCAGAGTCCAGCCCGGGCTGTGGGACCGCGAGTGTCATGTTCCGCTGCTGCCCCAAACAAGGAAGCCAGAGTCCATTCAGGGCTTCACTTTGGAGGCTCCTGAGGCAGCCCAGTGTCCTCTGTGGGCCTTGCCCCTTCTCTGCAGACACAGCTGAGCCATCTGAGGGGTGCTTCAGGGTCCTCGGCCTGAGGGAAAAGCTGAGGAGGAGGACCACTGCCGTGCACCCTCACTAGGGCTTGCTCTTCCCTGAGACGCCCCCTTGTGCTTTAGTTTTCTCTTATGTGGCCTCACTCAGGGGGCTGGGGGCTGGGGAGCTGCCCAAGGGCCACTCTTGGTGATGCTCAGCTTGTTGGTGAGGCCCTGATGGTTTGATTTTCAGGTTGGTGATCACGATATTGGTGAGGGCAGTGGGTGCTTGGGCACCACCAGGGCTACACCCTACAATTCTCAGGGGCATGTGTGGTTCCACAGAATGAATGCAGGGCCTCATCCTCATGCTCTACCCCTGGAGCTAGCTCTTGGCCTCCATGTGTTCTAAATTATTATTATTATTATTATTATTATTATTATTATTATTACTATTATTAATGATTTGGGGGCCATACCTAGCAGTGCTCAAGGCCTGACAGGCTTGAGGGACTGTATTGGGTACTGGAAATCAAACCTGAGTAGACTGCATGCAAGACTAGTTTCCTACCCTCTGTCCTACCGCTCTGGTCACACCATTTTGGGGCTTGCACGTGGGGGATGCTATGGAGCACCCGGAAATGGATTCTACATCTGAGGATCACAGTCAGCAGTACCGGATCATCCTTTGAGCTCATGACCATATGCTTGCAAAGCAGGTTCTCTAAACCAGAGCTTTTCGGGGGGATGAGGCAGGGGAGGGCCACACCCAGAGTGCCTTGGAACCTGCTCCTAGCTCCAGTAGGGACTGCCCAGTGGTGCTTTGTGAGGACACGTGGGCAGAGGGGCAGACCAGGCCTCCTCATGCAAACCTTGCGCTCACCACTGAGCACTCCTTGACCCAAGCCCTCACTTCTTCAACTGTGGATTGTGACATCATATGGGGTCACGTAACTGAATGTGGGTGTTGAGAAAATGTTGGCAATGGTAAAAGGTTTCTTGATGCATATCAACTGAAAATTAATTCAAAATCAAGCGCATAATGAATCTAAGGTGTTTCTGGCAGCACTAGCCAATCTATCTTATACATCTTGGGCAAAAGGGTTGTGAGTGAGTGGGAAACATTTCAGAAACCTGCTCTGAGCTTCTGTAGGATTCCTCGTACCTATACCCATGTCTGGGTTTCTAAACAGCTTTCTTGAAATATAATCCACATTCTTCACATAACTCATAACCACATAATTTACCCACTTAAGTATATGGTCGATGATAATTATTATAGCCACAGAAACTGGAGCTAGAGGGATAGTACAGGGATTAAGACACTTGCCTCGCATGCACCCAACCCCAGCTCTGTCAGCGACACCACATGTGATCCCCTGAGCACCACCAGGAGATGTTCCTGAGCACAGAGCCAGGAGTCAGTTCTGAACACTGCTGGTATGGACTCCAAACAAACAAGAAAATTCATACATAATCACAGATATATTCAACCGTCACAATTTTTTGGGTAAAGAGCGAAAAACCCTGGATGTTTAGCTATCATACCCGTTCTTCATCTTATCACCCCCAGAATTTTATTGTATTTGACTTTGAATTTCAGTCTCGGGCGGCTAGACAGTGCCCAGGGAGTCCTTTCCCATGGTCTCAGGGGACCGTGTAGATCCCTGATCTCAAACCCAGGATCCCTCAGGCATGCGAAATAAGTGCTCTTCTGCAGAGCCACAGCCCTGGCTCAAGACCTATCAGTGAGCTCATAGAACATGCACTTTGTGACCGCCAGCCTTCACACAGCTCAGAGGGTTCCTCCCTCACGCCCCGTGGCTGCTGCAGCTTGAGCTAGTGCTTCGCCCCTTTTGGTGGCTGAATACTATTCCATTGGATGGCAGCCCAATTCCTTTTGTGCCATCAATGACTCAAGTGTATGTGGATGCTTCCTGTGCATAGCTAAAAGGGTAAGGTAGGACTTCCTGTCTATGACTGTGGTTGACACCGTTGACCGGTGCTAGACCTCATGTGTGGAAAAACTGAAAGCACTTGCTCAATTGTGTTTGTGCCACAGTGAAATTGCCTGTCAATGCTTTGCTCAGAACCAAAATCCAATGCCCTATTGGATTTTCTCATTTTGTTTCAGTTTGGAGACACACCTGACTGTGCTCAGGACTTAATTTGAGGCTTTGTGCTCAGGGATCACTCCTGGCAGGTGCTGGGGGGTCATATGGGGTGATGGGATTCAAACCCAGGTCTTCATCTTGCAAGATGAAGATGGGATCCCTAGTTAAGCTCCTTCTGATTGTACTACGTTTTGTTTATTTATTTATTTTTTGCTTTTTGGGTCCCTGCGATGCTCAGGGATTACTCCTGGCTCTGCATTCAGGAATTACTCCTGATGCTTGGCGGTGCTAAAGGGACCTTACGGGATGCCAGGTTCCCTTATGGGAACCCAGGGGGTCGGTCACCTGCAAGGCAGATGGCCTACCTGCAGCACTATCGCTCCAGCCCCTTTGTTTATTGTCACTTGATGGGCATGTGAGTTGCATTCCTTTTGCCAATATATAATCACTTTTCACCCTGAATAAAATTATCTATTGGGCCATCCAACCTGTACCCTGTGTCTGTTGACCATCAGTGATAGGATGTATCGGAACAGGTATACCCAGGTCGCTAGACAGTATCAAAGCCCACCTTATATTAACAACAGTCATACCTCTATAATTAATCAGGGAGCTGGCAGACAGTCACTCAGTATGTATTGTTTAGTTCTTTCTCTGTCTGGGCACTTTTCTAGAAGTAAGCAAATGCACTGTGATCAGAAATGGCAGTGTGTCCAGCATACGGCTTCTCCTCTGCATAGAGTTTCACTCTGAATGGGATGCAGAGAAGATGGAAGGGGTTCTCACTCCCAAAAGATTTATCAAAGCAGCATTTAAAGACAATGACTGCATATAAAATGCACAGCTATATGAGGTCTAAGTGTCTGTATCTGTGAAGCTATCACCACAGTTCACTGAACACGTCCCCTGAAGTTCCCTTATGCCCTGTTGAAATTCTCCACCTGCTCCTTACAACCCACTTATCTTGGAAACTATCAAGCAAACTACAGGTCAGTTATATTCTCTGGAGGGAAAAGAAATTCAATGTGTTTTCCCTGCAATGTTTTTCACTTCGTTTTTCAATTATTTTGAGTTTTTTCTATGCTGGTGAATGTATGAATAGTTCCTTGATTGTTTTGCTTTTAATTGCTTAGTGGTAAATAGACTATTGAATAAACTGACAAGTTATCACGCCCCAGTGGGGTGCTTTCAGTTTGAATTTTTTTGGTGGCTTTTTTGGGTAACACCCAGCAATACTCAGGGTTCACTGCTGACTCTGCACTCAGGAATTACTCCTGGTGGTGCTCAGGGGGATCATATGAGATGCCAGGTCTGCCATGTGCAAGGCAAATGCCTTACTCACTTGCTATTCGGCCCCAGTTTGGATTTGTTAATGGATAATGCTACTAGGAGCATCTGTGTTGTAGTATTTGAATAGGCGCATGCTTTAGTTCCTCTGGAGAAAGCAACTGAGATGGAGTGTCTGGATTATCCATGTCAGTGATGGTGAACATCTGTCCATGTCAGCGATGGTGAACATCCGTCTATGTCAGCGACAGTGAACATGTGTCCATATCAGCAACAGTGAACATCTATCCATGTCAGCAATGGTAAACATTTGTCCATGTCAGTGATGGTGAACATCTATCCATGTCAGCAATGGTGAACATCTGTCGATCTCAGCAATGGTGAATATTCATCTATGTCAGCGACAGTGAACATCTGTCCATGTCAGTGACGGTGAACATCTGTCCATGTCAGCAATGTGAACATTTGTCCATGTCAGCAACAGTGAACATCTGTCATTGTCAGCGATGGTGATATCTGTTGATCTCAGCGATGGTGAATATCTGTCCATGTCAGCGATGGTGAACATCTGTCCATGTCAGTGACAGTGAACATCTGTCCATGTCAGCAATGTGAACATCTGTCCATGTCAGCGATGGTGAATATCTGCCCATGTCAGTGATGGTGAACATCTGTCCATGTCAGCGATGGTGAATATCTGTCCGTGTCAGTGATGGTGAATATCTGTCATTGTCAGTGACTGTGAACATCTGTTGATCTCAGTGACGGCGAATATCTGTCAGTGACGGTGAACATCTGTCATAGTCAGCGATGGTGAACACCTGTCCATGTCAGCGACAATGACATCTGTCCACCTCAGACATGGTGAATAGCTGTCTATGTCAGCAATGGTGAACATCTGTCATTGTCAGTGACTGTGAACATCTGTTGATCTCAGATATGAACATCTGTCCATGTCAGTGACAGTGAACATCTGTCAGTCTCAGATATGGTGAACATCTGTCCATGTCAGCGACAGTGAGCATCTGTCGATCTCAGACATGGTGAATATCTGTCCATGTCAGCAGCGGTGAACATCTGTCATTGTCAGAGACAGTGAACATCTGTCCATGTCAGCGACAGTGAGCATCTGTCCATGTCAGCGACGGTGAACATCTGTCATTGTCAGTGATGGTGAACATCTGTCCATGTCAGTGACGGTGAATATCTGTTGCTGTGCTGGCAGATGGTGAATTTATGAAGGCTCATTCAGGGATTTTCTGACTTTACAATGAGGTAGAAGCAGCATATGTTCAGCAGAAACTGTGCTTCAAGTACTGAAGGTTGAAACTTTTCCTGGGAGGGTCCCTGGGGACAGTGGGAAGCTCCTGCAGCCACTTCAACCAATAATCAAGCCCTTTCACTTTCAGTCCAGTAATCAATGGATTACAGGAGATATGCAACAGTCCATTGTAAAATATACCTTAGATTATTTTTCTCAATTGTAGGCTAATGTAAGTGTTCTGAGCACATTTTGGCTGGCAAATATTTCCTCTCAATCCATAGGGAGCCAAAGCTATGATGTCTGTAGGTTTGGCAAAGTGATGCTTTTATTTAATTTTATTTAAAATTTTAAAAACTTTAAAAACTATTTTCGGGGCCTCGAGGTGCTTGTACAGCAGGTAGGGTGTTTATCTTTCATACAGTCTACCCAGGTTCGATCCCCAGCATCCCATATGGTCTGAGCATCACCAGGTGTAATTCCTGAGTGCAGAGCTAGGAGTTACCCCTGAGCATGACTGGGTGTAACCCCCAAAAAAAGCTGAAAACATAAACTATTTTGTTTTTTGGGTCACACCCAGAGATGCTCAGGGGGTGACTCCTGTATCTGCACTCAGGAATTACTCTCAGTGCTTAGGGGACATATGGGATACTGAGGATGGAGGCTGCGTTGGTCATATACAAGGCAAATGCCCTACCCACTGTATTATTGTTTCAGCCTCAGTGAATGCTTTAAAACTTAGGATATTTTCACCTTTTGATGGGTTGGTTAAGATATGAGTCCATTATAAGTTGAGGAAGACCTGTATTTGTACACTGTCTGTCTGTCTCTCTCTACAGGGAATTAACAAGGGCTCACACCTACACAGCATTTACTCACCATTGAGCCCTAGCTCCAGCCCTTGCCATCTATATATTGGCAGATGTGTCTACTCAAATCCTCCTCCAATTTGAAGGGTGCATCACGCCAGTTGAGGTCAGTCCCCACTCTGTGCTCTTTGTGGTGCCAGGAATCGAACCCAGGCCACCTGCATACAAATTATGCACTTCAGCACATTGAGTTTATTTTCTGGCCCATCTTTTGCCAGTGTTTAAAAACTGGGTTGAGGAGGCTGGAATGATGGCACTGCAGGCAAAGCACTTAATTGCACCAGGTTTGATTCCTGGCATCCTATAGTGATCTACCGAGCACCAGCAAGAGTGATTACTGAGTGCAGAGCCAGGAGTAACCCCTGAGCATCGTCAGGTGTGACCCAAAACAATTATTATCTTCATCTTTGGGGCTGCCTGTTTTCTTATTGCTGTGTTTTGAGAGTTCGTTAATATCTGCTGTTTCATGTGGTTCTTCACCAATCAATAGTGATGCTTGGGGACCTGCATAGATAGGGGTTAAGACACTTGCCTCGCACATTGCAGCTCCTGGTTTGATCCCTGGTACCACATCTAGTCCCCCCAGACACCACCAGGAGTCACTCCTGAGTGCAGTGTCTGGAGTAGCCCTTGACCACCGTGACTGTGGCTCCAACCACTGCCCTCCACTCAGTAGAGGTGCTCTGAGCTAGGCATCTGAGGCACTTGTTTGACCCTTTATCTCTGTGGCTAACACCATAGTAATTTTCAATATGGACTGATGCCGGAATGTCCTGTTGGGTTGGAGGTGCAGAGATGAGACACCAGGAACATGACATATCCATTAATATTTCTAATGATCACCAGCCGGAGGGGCAGCAGCTCTCATCTTGGCAGCTGACTAACCACAGCTAACTGACTTTAGCTGACTGACCTGAGCTCACTGACCTGAGCTGACTCATTTGAGCTGACTGACCACCTCCACAAGGACCCCCAACTATCTTATCTCCTCGTTCCAGAGGGCAATCCAGCTTAAAGTTTGCATGGTTTACATTACAAAGACAGTTCACATTCATTGAATAGGATTTAGGAATAATAGGAAGGAGACAACCAGGAACCAAAAACCTGCAGGGGGTGCTATCTATGTAAGATGAGATGAACAAAAGAACGCATTACAGTTGCTAATGCAGCCTTCCCAACTAGCCCATGATGACAAGGACGTGTCAGACAGAAGAACAAGAAAAACCTGTTTTCTGCCTAACTTTAAGCATCGTCCATTAGACTCCATCTTGGACTAGTTATAGCCAACAAGGAAATGTGCAGAGAAATGACCTAGGATAGCCTTGTCTGAGTACCTGCAGCTTGATTAACAGTCTCACTAGGGAATTCTACATACTAACTCTATTGGGGAGACAGTTTGCCACAAGTCCCTGTGTATCTGTTAACAGGCAGTATCCATCAGACCTTCCTTCGCATATCCTTAAATCTACCTTCTGCCAACAATGGACCCAACAGGGTGACTGGTCAACCCTATGGCTCTGAGTGTGACTGTGATTGCAAGATGTAGCACAGTAACAAATAGGGAAATGCGACAAAGACAAGGGTTGTTACTCACAAGACCCTAGAGGGCTCACGACACACCCTGAGGTGGCAAGGTGCAAGGGGGTAGAGAGAGGGACACAGAGAGAGGGGAGAAGGGGTGAGGGAAAGAGACAGGGGTGGGAAGCAGGAAGGAAGGGAGGGAGACAAGGAAGAGAGAGGGAGGGGGGAAGGTGAGGAGAAAGGGGGAAAGGGGGGGGGTTTTCTAACAAGAGACCTCAGAACAGAGTTGGGGTCCTGGCTCTGCACTCAGGAATTACTCCTAGTGGTGCTTGGGGACTATATGGGATGCTGGGGCTCAAACCCGGGTCGGCACCACTTGGAGTGATTCCTGAGCACCTCTGGGAGTGGCCTAATCGACCCCAGTTGATTGTTAGGTAACTCATTGGTAAATATTTCCCTTGGTCTATATTTTTATTTTTGGGCCATACCCAGTGGTGCTCAGGGGCTGTTTGGGGGACCATATGGGATGCTGGGGATCGAACTTGGGTCAGCCACATGCAAGGAAAATGCTTTACCCACTGTACTAGCTCTCCACTTCCATAGTCTCTTAACAAAGATTCTATGAAATAACAAAAACTTGGGGGCAGAGCAATAGTACAGCAGGTAGGGCGTTTTGTCTTGCATATGGCCAATCTGGGTTCTGTTCCCAGCATCCCCGAGCCCATATGATCCCTGAGCACCACCAGGACTAATCCCTGAGCAGAGCTGGGAGTAACTCCTGAGCATCACCTGGTGTGACCCCTCCCCCGCAAAAGAAAAACGCCAAAAACAAAGAAATAAAAATTCATCATTCTGACCAAGTCTGTGTCATTGCTTTCTCCTTTAGGTCACCTTCCTGCTGTCTTAACCAAAAAGACTTTGCCTAACCCAAGGTCACATGACTTTTCTCTTCTGTCTGCTACAAGTCTTCCATTATAGGCTTCAGGCCCCGTGTCAGTGGAGCCCGTTTCTTTACCCACAGTCAAAGGTCGGCATTGAAGTTCCTTTGTTTGCTTCCATCCAGTTGTTTCAGCACCATTTATCGAAAAAAGTTATTTTTTCCCACTGCCTTGCCTTTGTGCCTTTGTTGAAAACCACTTGCCCACATATGCATGAGTCTATTTCTGACTCTCTGTTCCATGTCCCTTTAGACGTCTGTCTGTACCATTTCCACCTGGGCTTGACAAACTTGAGCATAAACTTGAAACCAGGCAGCTTTCCTCTGCTTCTGTTATCTCTCGAAGTTCATTCATTTCATGTAAATTTTAGAATCAGTCTCCCAGGGTTTTTATTTGGAATTTCATTGACTGTCTGGACCAGTTGGCAGGAAATGGACAATCCACCCATCCTGAGCTGAGTCCTGAGCACTACAGACTCTTGTTTGCTTGTGATTCTGATGGCTCTCAGCATGCCCACTGTGTAGTGTTCTGATCCCTTCAGAGCACTCGTCACCAGGAAGATCATATAGGGAGATTTTATTCTGACTGGGAAGCTTTATTCTGACTGACAGATTGATCATGGACCTTCTTCTGCATCCAGCTGTTGGGAACGTGGGCAGGCTTTGGCAGTGACCAGAATACAAGTGACCCTTGTCCAGAATACCCTGTGGTGGGGCCAGAGCCATAGCATAGTGGGTAGGGCACTTGCTTTGCACACAATAGACTCTGGTTTGATCCCTGGCTCCCAATATGGTCCCCTGAGCACTTCCAGGAGTGATTCCTGAGTGCAGAGCCAGGAGTAAGACCTGAGCACCTCTGGCTGTGGCCCCAAACAGAACAAAACAATGCAGGTGGCTGGTAGAGTCTTTCTGGCTGCTGTTTGCAGATGGGTAAGGAAGCGCGGGGACCCCATTGTGCCATGCCCAGATCCACAGCAGTGGGACTGAGGCCCGACTAGCAGGGTGCCAACTCCTGCTCACTCAACTTCCTGACATGACAGTGATCATTGAGGATCTGCATATGTTCCTGGAATCACTTTCTTGGACACTATAGGCTTTTCTAGGAAAACACCCACAGATGAGAAAGCATCAGATCAGTGTTGGAGATGCCAAATGCCACAAAGCAGCAGTGTCGGGGTGAGGCTGGAACCCAGAAGAACTTTGGTGGAATTTTTAAAGAATTGGTCAAATCCTCTTTTTGGAAGGGTGCTGGTTATCAAACCCGGGGCTTCATACATGCAGAACATGTGTTTTACAAGAGAGCCACATCTCTGCCCGTGCCCCATTGCTGCAGTCTGGGATAGGCCACGATGCCAGGCTGCCTTCCCTTGCCCCTGGCGGCTGCTCCCCAAATCACCGCTCCCATTACCTTCATTGCTGCTGTTATTGACTGGGGTCTGACCCACGGGGACGGCGCCACCCAGCAGTGTGCACTTCAGTGGCAGTGTTTGTCCCCATGCTTGCAGAGGCCAGTGCTCATCTAGTTGTGGCTGTGGAACTTGCTGGGGGCTGCTTGAGTGCACACAGTGCTCCTTGGGGTCACATTCTTCCTTGAGGCACATGGGTTTGGGTGACAGTGTATGGCAGACAGAGGTCGCTGATATGGGCTTCTGAGTGTGTGTCAGGGTGACACCTCTCTTCATGGTCCCTTCAGGCACCTCACAGTGCTGTGGCCAGAAATCATTAGTGATTGCCAGCATTGCGGGGAAGGCAGAAGGCAGAGCTGCCAGGCTCATGCTCCATCCATATAGGACCTGGGACTTTCAACCCACACCACATGCTTGCAAGGCAGGGGCTCTAAGATAATACTCTTCATGCTAAAAATGGGATCTTGTAATTCTTTCTCTCTCTTGCAATATTTGTTTATGGCATGAATTTCAGACTCACAATGTTATAACAGTCTCTGCATAATCCAACACAGTCACCACCAAAGAGTCTAGTTTCTACCAAAATAAAATCTTGTTTCCATCCATTATTATCCAGTTGTTTCCCTCTCCCCCACTTTTGCCCATTCCTCAACACCACTTCTCCTTTGGTGACCACCAATCCGATCTCTATTTGTTCATTTTTGTTGCTATAGCCCACATATAAGTAAAATCAAGGGTGTCTATATTTCTCTAACTTGTTTCTCTAATTTTAAAATTCTTAAGGTCCATACATATGGCCACAAATGATTTAAAAAATTTTTTAGTTTGTTTTTGGACCACACCTGGCAATGCTCAAGTTACTCCTGGCTCTGCACACAGGAATCACTCCTGACAGTGTTCAGGGAACCATATGGGATGCCAGGGATTGAACTGGGTTGACTCCGAGCAAGGCAAACACCTTACGAGCCACAATATGATAAAACTGTATTCCCTCTTTTTTTTAATTCAATATTTTATTATACCACTGTGAGATATACAATTACAACATTGTTCATGTTTAGAAACTGTATTCCATCTTATAGATGAGTAATATCCTATGTTAAATACATCATGCGTTTGGGGCTGGAGCGATAGTATAGCGGGTAGGGTGTTTGCCTTGCACATGGTGAACCCGGGTTTGATCCCCAGCATCGTTACTGGGATTATGGTTCCCTGAGCACTGCCAGGAGTAATAACTTAGTGCAGAGCCAGGAGTAACCCCTGAGCATCAGGGTGTGACCCAAAAAGCTAAAGAAAAACAACAACAATAAATACATCATGTTCTTAATCCACTTGTCCTTCAATGGACACTGAGGTTCTTTTCATACTGGGCTGTTTGAAGTAAGGCCGCAGTAAATTCAAGGATGAGTGTATCTTTTTTTAATTCATGGGGATTTGGGGCTTTTGGGAGATTTATTGTTGTTGCTTTGGAAAAAACCCGAAGTGTAGTGTCTGGTTGTATGGAGGTTCTAGTGGAACATTTGGCACTGTCTGTGCTATTTCCCCTAGAGGCGGCACCAGCTTAAGCCCCCATTGTGGTGGCGATGTGTTTCAGCTTTGGACGGGGCCTCTCAGCTTCATGCTTCATTATAGATACTCCTGTGTACTATAGTCTAAAATCTTGGGGCTGGAGCGATAGTCCAGCGGGTAGGGCGTTTGCCTTGCAGCGGCCTACCGGGTTTGATCTCCGGCATCCCATATGGTTCCCTGAGCACCGCCAGGAGTAGTTCCTGAGTGCAGAGCCAGGAGTAACCCATGAGCATTGCCAGGTGTGACCCAAAAAGCAAATAAATAAATAAATAAATAAATAAATAAATAAATAAAATCAATCTTATGACAAGTGGTGACACATAAACTGCTCATTGGGTTTTCAACTCTCCCTGGCCCAAAAAACACATCTCGCTCCGTGGGCAAGGCTCTGAGTGCACCCACAGCCCTTCATGACCTCCAGAGTCCTGCCTCCTTGCTCCTGCTCCCACCCAAACCTGCCCTGCACTGAGAGCTGAGTGCAGGGCAGCTCTAGAACTCAGAGCTGGCCAGCATGAGCTCCCACACAGGCGGGTAGCCTGCCGGACCTCCTGTGCACAGAGCCCCACACTAGCCTCTCAGCTTCCCTTCAAGAAGTGGGCCTTGATCTGGACCTCACACCCACTCTCCCTGAGGGCTTTGGCCTCTTCTGGTATCGCCCACCAGATGAGGGACTTTTCTGCCATGTGTGTGGCTGGAAGCGTCACACCGCAGCAGCTTGAATTTTCCGCCTACTCTCTGTTGCTTCCGGTATCCAGGCAGAAAGCACCATCCAGGACTGTGGGGCTGCTTGCACAGAGAGCCGGGAAAGGACACTGCATGACCACCGAGCAGTTCTGCCTGTCCAGCCCTGGGGCAGCAGGTCACAGACCCTTGGACCTTCTCAGAGCAGCAGCAGGCATGAGGTCAGCTGAACCTGCAGAGCAGTTAGTTACCTGTAACCTTGCTCACCAGCCTCTCTGCTTATGAAGCCAGAGAACAGATTCTGTTGTGAGGGACTTTTTAATTTTTTTTTTTTTTGGGAGGCACTGCCAGCAATGCTCAGGGCTTGCTTCTGGCTCTGTGCTCAGGGATCACGCCTGGTAGGGTTCAAGGGATGATTTGGCGTGCCAGGGATTGAACCCAGGTCAGCTGCATTTAACACAAGTGCCCCCCCCCACTGTATATCGTGCCAGGTCCTGTTGTAAGGGATTTCAGCACGAGTTTCTGCTGTCAGGGACCTCCCATGTCAAGCCCAATTTCCTGCCCCACCCCTGTGCCTGCACCCCACCATCAGAGTCACTGCCCCCTTGTTGCTCCTCAGGGTGGGGGTGGGGGAAGGTGGCGAGCCTGCATCTCCCTTTACAGACAAAAAAGTACGGTTGATATGCTGGCACCGCTTCTGCCCAAGTCCACCGGCTTCCTCCTACCCAACAGATCTCCCTCCTCCATGCACATTCCAGAGCCCCCTTTCCCAGTAGGGAGACACAGCTCACAGGCTTGTTCTAGCCCTGGATTCTGCAGCTCAAGCTCTGAGTGGTGAATGCAAGCTAAATCTTTCACCGGCATGTTCACAGCAAGGTGTGCAATGGATAGACTTGGGCTCCCGCACTGCTGGTCACTCCTCTGGACAGCCCCAGACTTTGATCAGCATTAAAGGAATTATATGAGCTGGAGCCAGAGGCATAGTCTGAGCAGCAGGTCAGGTGTTTGCCTTGCGTCCAACCAGCCTGGGTTCTATCCCTGGGACCACATATAGTCCCCCAAGCCCACCAGAGTAAGCCCTGAAACTGCCAGGTGTGATCAAATAACTCAGATTAAAACAACACCAATGGGGCTATGTGGGTTGTTGATGCCAAGAGCTGCCCTTGGTTTCAGGTCCTCCATTCTCACGTGTGCCCACCTGCATCAGCTGCTGATGGGCCTGATCTTAACCGACTCAGAAGCACAGTCCACATTTCTGAGCTTTCGATTCACTTCTTTTTTTTTCTTTGTGGGTCACACCCGGCAATGCTCAGGGGTTACTCCTGCCTCTGCACTCAGGAATTATTTCTGGCGGTGCTCCGGGGACTATATGGGATGCTGGGGTTCAAGCTAGGAGGTCGGCTCCATGCAAGGCAAATGCCCTACCACCGCTGTGCTACCAGCTCTGGCCCCCTTGATTCACTTCTAGAGGATGCCCAGGGATGGTCTTCATGCATGGATTTCCTTTTTGGGGGGGGGGGAAGGGTTTACCCAGTGATGCTCGGGGGTTACTCCTGGTTCTGTACTCAGGGATCATGGCCAGTGCTCAGGAAACCATATGGGATGCTGGGGATAGAACCCAGGTTGGCCTCATGCAAGGTAAATGCCCTACCCACCGTACTATCTCTCTGGCCCTTTGTGCATGGATTTTAACCATGGGGTTATCCTGGGGTGGGGGTGGGGGTTGGTCACACATGAATTTGCAGCACTTGCTCACACATGTGACTCGGATGCTCCCCAGGGAGGCACCCTTTAGCTGCGGTATTTGCATGCGCCTTGCTGAGGCTCACACTCTCAGTTGAGGAGCACAGACCAGGACTTTGGTACGCCTGGTGCACTCCAGCAGCAGCACTTCCTGCCTGGGTGCTTACGCTTCTGTGGTGATGCTGGTGTGAACATGCCAACCTCTCTGGCGGCACTGACACACCACCTGGTGTGTGGCTGGAAATCACTCAAGTGCCAGGGACCGTGGAGAGCAGAGCTGCCTAGCTCACTCTTGACATTTAAAGGAATTGTTATTTATTTTGTTTATTTGTGTTTGGGGCCACTCCTGACTGCACTCAGGGGTCACTCTTGGCAATGTTCAGGGGGCTGTATGGGGTGCTGGTGATTGAACTGGAGTTGACCTGTGCAAGGCAAATTCCTTGGTCTCTGTACTCTCTCCTCGAGAAGGATTTGAATTTGCAAATCAGCCCCTGAGTTTAATACCAGCCTCACCTCCCTGTTGTTTAAAAAATGCCAACTTTTTTTCCCCTCTCTCTCGAAGGCTAGGCAAAATGGGAGCCTGCCTCAGATCAAGGGGAAGGCAACCCTCGGGGCGTGGCCCAGACCTAGATAGTACATGTTGTGGGGACACTGTTGTAGGTGAATTTCCCGCCCTCCAGTCTCTGTCTAGTTTTTTTAAAGCCATTTTGGCTTCCAGTAACTGTTCCCTCCTGCCCTCAAGGCCACCCAACCCCTGAGAACCATTTTTCAGTCTTCATCAGAGCAGTACAGGTACCTAAATCCACAGTAGGCATCTAAAGCTGCAAAATGAATCACCCCCAAATGGGCTGGTTTAGAACAACAGGGGCTGGAGAGAGTGCAGTGGTTAGGGGCACTTGCCTGACACATGACTGACATGAGTATGATCCCTGGACCCTGTACAGTCCCCAGGAGTGACTCCTGAGTAAGCTCTGAACACCGAAGGCTGTGGTCTAAAACCAAAATAAAAGCAAAATGAAATAAAACAACAATAATTTTTCTTGCGAGTCCTGGTGTGGGTAGCATGTGGGAGTAGTTCATCTCCACTCTGGGACTGGTTGGGTGGGGGGGCACCCACAGTGCTCATCGCTCCCTGCTGCAGCAGATCCGTCCCAGCCTCCCTCAGGTGGCCTGACCTTTCTTACGACACTGTGAGTGAACTCCAAGGACTGAGGCCAGAGGCGTGCGCAGATGCCGCAGCTTTGCCTTACACACAGCCACACAGCCTCCACAGTCACACAGCACCGCTGTTACCACCTTCTGTGCTTAGGGGGTCACAAAGATCCTCTCTATTTCAAGGAAAGGGGAACTAGACTTCACCTCTGTGTGTGTGTGTGTGTGTGTGTGTGTGTGTGTGTGTGTGTGTAGAGATTTTGGTTAGAAGCCACACTCAGCTATGCTCAGGGCTCACTCCTTGTTCTGTGCTTGTAAGACCATATGCAGGGCTAAGGACTGACCCCGGGTGGTTATGTGCAAGGCCAGCTCTCAAGTCCCTGCACTGTCTCTTGACTTCACCTCTTGAGGGTGTGACCCAGCTCTGTGTAACCCTGCTGAACTGAGAGCAAGGCCCTGTTGAACTGAGAGCAAGGCTGCTGTCCTTTGGGAAACTACAGTGTGCAGGGCTTCTGCCTGGCCTACACTTGGACACACTCCAGGATGGACATGCTGCCAGGTCTTTTCAGCTGGGAATGGTGCTTCCGGAAACCCAGGACTGACTCCCTAAGTCAGTTGCTGGTGTGGTGTGTGAGAAATGAAGATGCCTGGAGGTGTGGGGTGAAGTATGCAGAAGTGATGGGGAGTCCTTGCTCTGTCTGTCTGAGGATAACGCAATGAAGCACTCATGGATTAGTACTTGAGGTGAGTTGGAACTCTACCATTCTCACACAGCACAGAGAACTAAGTCTTTTTTGGAAGCATTAGCGTGGGAAGAGCGTGAACCCAAGATCCACCAGGGGCTCCTTCCTAACTGAGAGTTGAGCCTGCAGTGTCCTGTCTCAGCTTCTCATGGTTTCTGATCACTAAGAGCTGGTCAGAGGCTGCCCCTCACCCATGTGGCTCAGGGCTAGGGAGGCAGTTTTGGGGCCACAACTGGTGGTGCTCAAGAGTTACTCCTGGCTCTGCACTCAGGAATTACTCCTGGTGGTGCTCAGGGGCTACTCCTGGCTCTGCACCCAAGAATTACTTCTGGTGGCACTCAGGGGGCTATTCCTGGCTCTGCACCCAGGAATTGCTCCTAGTGGTGTTCAGGGGGCTACTCCTGACTCTGTACTCAGGAATTACTCCTGGCGGCACTCAAGAAATCAAATGGGATGCCAGGGGATCAAACCCAGGTTGGCCACGTGCAAAAGCTGTAGGGTGCTCTGCCCCCTCGATTGTTTCTTTAAATACTGTCAAAACTAGACATTTTCCTCTTTCCTCCAGAACTTCACAAATTCCTAAAGCTCTTCCCCACCCGACTGTGAGCAAGAACTTTGAGAAGTAGAGAGCTGCCGGAGGCTGCCTCTGTAGGACAGACTCTGGGGGTGGCAGCCTGAGGGCAGTTCTGGGTGAAGAGCCTCCGGTGCCCTGTGGAGAGGTCAGTCCATGGAGAGGAGCCACTGGGGCTCAGCAGGACTGGGTGGGGGCTGACTCTCCTGTGCTCACTCATGGCATCTCACTGGGGAAGTGTTATCGGCACTGAACTGCAAGCTGGCTGATTTGACCTGGGCACCTCTCTTCAGCCA
Organism: Cryptotis parvus; assembly: GCA_021461705.1. Taxonomy (NCBI): domain Eukaryota; kingdom Metazoa; phylum Chordata; class Mammalia; order Eulipotyphla; family Soricidae; genus Cryptotis; species Cryptotis parvus. Next base: position 25,976 of record JAJIBD010013814.1, read on the forward strand.
CCGGGGTGCCAACTGTTATTGACTTCATACCGTTCACTTAGCTCAATGAATGCTCTCCCAATGCAGGAAGAGAAGGCAGTGGCCTTGTTCAGAATGATTGGCGTTGGGGGCTGGAGAGCTGGTTCAG
>JAJIBD010013815.1:0-10774 GCA_021461705.1 Cryptotis parvus
TGTAGTGTACATAAACAAAATGAATGATTCATAACGCAAGAAGTTAAATGCACTATTATTGAAAGAAATGCAAAATGGCATGAGGAAACCAAGAAAGAAATACTTCTACTCTTACTATAAAGCTAAGTAAATATCACAGTCTTCCTGTTGTTCATCGATTTGCTCAAGCGGGTACCAGTAACATCACCATACGTCCTGTCGCAAGTGTAGCCCAAGGGCATATTCTTGCTCCAGGGACAGGTAGAGCCTCAAACCATTCTTCAGGTCATGGAATTGAGGTCCATAATTGTTACTAGGTTTTGGCATAACAAATGAAACACGGGTAGCTTGCCTGGCTTTGCCATGTAGGTGGTATACTATCAGTAGAAAGCCTCTCATCTCGAGCATTTACTGATGAAACTAATAGGGGGAAGATCAGGTTCAAGTTTGGATATAGCTCTGAGGAACTATGGAGTCTGAATTTTGAGAATGACTGACCACATGATGTGTGGGTTTCTCTGGCTTCCCACTGGGCTAATGGGATGACGGGCATCAGTTAGAAACTGTCTAGAACTGTATACAAAGTATAAATGTGAAAGATTCTGGGAAGGACCTTATCCTAAAATCAGTATTATCTAAGAATGTCGTGCGGCCACAAGCGGCAGCTCGCCAAGGGAGCTGTGTGTCTGGCGTGGGTGTGTCTATCTTCCAGGGAAGCTGGCATGGAGGTGAAGGAAAGGGCAGAGCCTAAATCTCTGCTCCAAGTCTGGCCAGCCTTGTCCCTCCCCACACGTGTGAACGAACCCTTGGAGCAATGTTGAACTTGGCCAAGGGCTGGCCGAGCCCTTAACGGGAGATCCGCTCCATAGATTGCTTCCACGTGACTAAATAAATGCCTCAAATATAAAACCCTTTAAAGAAAGTTAAGATCATACAACTTAGGGCTGAGTGATAATCCAGAGGGTAGGGCATTTGCCTTGCACGCGGCTCACCCAAGTTTTATCTCCAGCATCCCATATGGTCCCCAGAGCACTGCTGGGGTAATTTCTGAGTACAGAGCCAGAAGTGACCTCGGAGCACCGCTAGCTGTGACCCCCAAAAAAAAAAAAAAAAAAAAGATCATACTACTACATGAAGAAATAGGATGGCAGGCAGATGAAACAAAATGTTTGCAAAAGCAGTAAGTTCAAATGGTACTGATCACTATCACTATCTTCCTGTTCATCATCTATTTGCTAGAGCGGGCACCAGTAATATCTCCATATGTCCTGTCTCATGCTAGTAGAACTCAAAGCCATCCACTTGCTCCAGGAACATAAAGAGCCTCAAACCATTATATTAGGTCATGGGAATGACCTAATATAAATGTTACTGGTATTTGGCATATCAAATACAACATGAGCAGCTTGCCAGGCTTGCCATGCGGGTGGCATACTCTTGTAGTCACCTCTAAATAAAGCATTTATTGATGAACACAAGCCAGGCTATGATAGTCTGGTCTGCTGGGTGGAGTTGTGGACGAGAGGGAAGTCCGGATGTGGAAAATGGTGGCCCCCATGGAGTAGGGGGTGGGGGGTCGTCTGGCTTGTTGTGAGGCTCTGGTGGGGTGGCAGGCCAGGGGCTAGAACCTGGCATGCCTCCCGGGTGCCTCATGAGCGGCTGGGCACAGGGAAAAACTTGGACTCGCATGATGTCAAGCTTTTGTGATTAATTAATGTGCTAGAGCTATGGAAAAGATCATGTGATAAATACCTATACAAACTAGTACAGTTCTGTGTGGTCTGTTTCCCCAGGCAGCTTCAGCGGGGGAGCAATACCATGCAATGCATGGCTCTTTAGCATCTGTCCTCCTGACTGAGAACAATGCAAATGCCTCTATTGTAGTGGAATAATTTGGTAGGAATTAAAATGTATTTGGTCACAAGGAAGAACATTACAGTCCCCATTCCCACCCTACTTTTTTTGACTTCCCTTTCTTTTCTTTTTTTTTTTTTTATACCACCATGAGATGTACAGATGCAAAGATGTTCATGATTGGGTTTTAGTCATACAGTTTTCCTCCACCACTGTTCATTTCCCACCACCAATGCCCCCAATTCCCTGCCCCACCCCTGCCTGCCTCTATAGCAGACACTTTTCCTTTTTCCTTTGACTTCCCTTTCTATCCCTCATCTCTCCCACTGCCAGGCACTGAAAAACAGGTTTAAAAAGAAATTAAGAGTGTATTTGATCCGTTGAAGGGAATGGTTGATCTTCCGTAGTGTAAGCTGGCGCTCACAGCTCTTCCTCTCTGAATTGCTTCCATTGTCAACCTCATAGTTGGTGTCCCTGACAGTTTTTTTTTTTTGTTTTGTTTTTCGTCCCTGACAGTTTTGAGTCCTTAAATTACTCTTGTGTGTGGGGCCGGGTGATAGCCCAGTGGGTAGGGTGTTTGCTTGCTTGCAGACGGCCGGCCATGCTGCGCCCAGGTTTGATCCCTGGCATCCCATATGGTGCCCCCAAGCACCGCCAGGAATAATTCCTGAGTGCAGAGCCAGGAGTAGCCACTGAGCGCCGCCGGGGTGTGACCCAAAAAAGCACGATCACGATCACGATCTTCCCGTTGATCATCTATTTGCTAGAGCGGGCACCAGTAATATCTCCATATGTCCTGTCTCATGCCAGTAGAGCCAGGGGCATCGGCTTGCTACAGGAACATAAAGAGCCTCCAACCATTATATTAGGTCATGGGAATGACCTAATATAATTGTTACTGGAATTTGGCATATCAAATACAACACGAGAAGCTTGCCAGGCTTGCCGAGCGGGAGGCAAACTCTTTTAAACACCTCCAAATAAAGCATTTATTGATGAACCGCGCGGCTGCTTAGCGGCCATGTGAGCCAGGCTGTGATGGGCTGGTCTGCTGGGTGGAGTTCTGACGAGAGGGAAGTCCAAATGTGGAAAATGGCTGTGCCTGTGGAGTGAGGGGGTTGGTCTGGCTTGTTGTGAGGCTCTGCCGAGAGTGGTGGGCCAGGCCTAGAACCCGCCATGCCTCCCGACTGCCTCATGATCGGCTGGGGGCACAGGGAGAGCAAGGAACAGCTCTGCCCCCATGTCTGAGACTCTCTGGACCAGCATACCTGGGCCGGATTGAGGAAAAAACTGCTGCCGGTGGTGCGTAAGCCCGGCTCATCGACACCCAAAAAGCAAAAAAATAAAAAAATAAATAAGATAATAATAATAATAATAATAATAATAATAATAATAATAATAAATTACTCTTGTGCCCATCCATAGACCCATTACTGTGGAAAGAAGATGGCAAGTGTCTTTAGCAGCTAGAGCTGGGAATTGAATGAATATGCTGATCAGAATTCAGTTACCAGAACCAGGAAATCCTGGTTGCAAGGCAAGCTTCCAATGCCTATTCCTGCATATATTACCTTCACTTAACAATGAGAAAATACTCAAAAGAGGTCCTAATGACCTATTTAAACATAGTTGCTCTGCTTATAAATAAATGCTTCTCTGGGCTCCCTTAAAGAAAAGAGGGGCAACATGGATAGGAAAAGTTGGGTGGAAAGGGGTGGAGAGAAAATCTTAGAGAACTGGACGGCATGATTTGCTAGCCATGGTTTGGGAGCTACCCTACAGGCCCAGCCCTCCAACAATCCCCATGTGTCCCCCACCAAAAAAATTAAAAATGAAAAGAGAAAAGGGAAGGGAAGGGGATGGGAGAGGGAGAGGATGGAATAGATACAGGCATGACATTCATTTCTAGTGTATGTTTTAAGATGAGCCAGGCATGATTGATCGCTCCATGGCTGACAGTGTTAGCTAATAAAATATCTCAAGGTCTGTGCACGGGGTTTGGAAGAGATGTAATGGAAAGGACTCCTATAAGTTTAGAGTTCGGGCTTGATCTGGAAGTAAGATAGCTGACGTGTGTTAATCACTAACTACATCTCAGACATTGTTAGTACTCTCAATTTTCTGGTGAAGAATGATTCTACCCATATGGAATCTGTAGCAAAAAAGAGGTTTAATATACTTTCCAAAGTCTCGTTACATAACTAGAAAAAAACCAAAGCAAGTTTTGTTTTGGGTTTTTGTCTGGGAGCCGCTGGGGTTCCCAACAACACCAGGAAGCAAGTTCCCCAACTACCTCCGAAGCCGATGGTATATGGATGAAAACTCAGGACTCCGGCACGGTTTTAAAAGGGCTTTACTATCACAGGTTCTGATATACAGTCCAAGAGCAGTGAAAACCTCCGGACTCTGGGTTCCCAGCTCGGCCCCAGCCACGTGATGGCCAAGATGGCTGCCACCACGCATTGAGGCCCAACAGAGAATGGAGAGGAAGGAGAAGCAAAACCCCAAAGGAAGTCGAAATGGCAAAAGAGACCTTCTCTTTTCTTGCAGCTTATTTTATAGATAGAAATCTGCCAAAACTTCCCAGCCCCGCCCATTGTGGGCTAGGCTATCTAGAGATGAAAAGAGGTAAATAGTTTTATTGAATTGCAGCACTTCAGGTGGCCTTCTGGCTGTTTACAAGTACCCAGAGCTGATTCAAAGCCTTCCTAGCAGATCTGGGAGGAGCTGCAAGCTAAATGTAGCTGGAAGCTAAATAGGATCACCCAACAGGTTTTTGTTTCCTTTTGTATTTTCAATATGCATTTTTTTTTTTTTTTTTTTTTTACATTTTGTTTTGGGCACGGAGGTTTGCAGTGCTGTTTGTAACAGGGTTTCATGCATACAGTGTTCTAACACCACACCTTCCACCAAAGTGTTCACTTCCCTATACCACTCCCTCAGTGTCCCTCCCACTTGGTTCCGCCACCATCACCCTTCTCCCCAACCTTGGTAAGCTCAGTGCTTTAGGCCAATTCTCGGGTTCTATAGCATTTTGCCATCTGTTATTCCTTTGGGGTGTATTTTATAGAAGAGCCCGTAAAGTCAGAAACCTACTCTGGTGTCTGTTTCTGTCTGTCATTGCTATAATTCAGTCCTGGAAAGCTAGACCAGCAGGTAAGGCTGTACATAACAAGCCTTGTACATAACAAGCACATACTGGTGTTTGATCCCCAGTACCCTGTCTGGTCCCTTGATCGCTTCCAGTGACAGGGCCCTTTTGTGGCCCCATTCTGTGGTTTCCCTAAAATTTATTGTCTTCCTTTTCATCTGCTTGGTTCTCTGGGTACGTGTTTCTGATTCATCTGCTGTGTCTGGCACATATCAGAATGTTTGCCTTCTTTCTCCATTGACTTTCAGTTCCCAGTGTTGAAAAGTTGAAAGAGGTTCTCTCTTCTGTTCAATATACATTTTCCTTTTGGCAGTTTTCTTGATTTTCTATTTGCCCCCCCAAATTCTGAAATATTTTTATGATATTCCTTATTGGCACTGGTTTCATTCATTTGACTAGATTTAATCTAGAAATTTCTGGTCTCTAATTCAGAAAAATTTTTCTAAGTTAATTCTCTGATATCTTCTTTCCGCTTTTTATCTTCACCCTTTTTTCCTCTTCTCAGTCGTTTACATGTTAAACCTCCTAGATTTTTCTGCAAATAGTTTTGTGGTAGTGGTTTTTGAGCCACACCCAGCAGTAATCAGGGTTTACTTCTGGTTCTGTGCTGGGGGGGTGGGGGAGATAATTCCTGCCAGTGCTCTTGGTAACTAACATACATGGTTTGGGTTATTCTGATGCTCTGATGCGAGACAAGTGCCTTACTCCTTGTACTATCTCTCAGACTCTCAGACTCTTACATTTCTAATAATCTCCCTTTATCCACATTTTCTTTATCTACTTTTGAGACATTTCAAAATTTTACCTCCTTGAATAGTTCTAGTGCAGTCTGTTTTGCTACTTACTTATTTTTGCCTCCATCTGTCATATTAGGAACTTTCCTCAAATATCTAGGGCTATCACTAATATTTAAAGTAGTAAGAAAAAGTTAATAATAAAGTAATACATAAGACAGTAGAATTCTAGAAAATCCAGAATTGGGAATTAATGACTGAATTTCCTAGATCTGAGTATGCAGTTTTGTTCAGAAACTCACAGTATCATTTCATTTGAACACAACTTTTTTTGGATTCAGTTTGGTTCATTCTAGAAGAGTCTTTCACTCTTCTGCCTACAGGTTATTAAAGATGGGCTTCTGGCATGCTGTAAAAAAAAAAAATTAAAAAGCAGCAGAGGGTTTGGGAGTCTGGATATTCAACTTATAAAATTTCATTCAGTTTTAGCCTTTTCCTCCATCCCTTCTCTTTATCATTGTTGTATTGTACCAGTTGTCCTGGGCTTGGTTTGGGTGCTTGAATACTTAGCTGACTGCATGCAAGGGGTTGCACTCTTTGTTGTTGCTCAAGAATTATAGGCAGGAAATAAATTGGAGCCAAACAAATGCAAGGCAGATGCTCTGCCACTGAGTCACAACCCCAGGCCCTCAATTCTGTTTTAATGAATACTCTAACCTCGAGAATGATCCAAAACCTTGTAGTTGGAAGTAAACCTTCTGTTGACTATACTCCAAAGAATAAACTTTTAGTGAGAGATGTAGAGACATGCAGAGGCACTAGTCCATGCTTTTGTCCTGCTAGGATAAGAAATGTAGAGGCGTTAGCCCTCTTGTGATGGTAGAGGGAAATGCAGGGGACTGCCCCTAGACCTGCAGGCAGGCTTGCTCTCATTCCCACCTTTCACCCCCTTCATATGTCCTAGATTATTTTCTGGCTTTACCCGCCGATGGTTTAGGACTTGGGTCAGCTATGTCAGTTAGCAACAGTCCACTGAACAGCACTTCTAAATTTTACTATCCTTCGTTTCACATTTTCCTCTTCTTTCTAAGTTTATGCTTTTTAATAAAATCCTTAATATATCTTAGTGTGGTTTTTAAAAGGATGAATTACATGTGTTTTTCCATCAACCGCCATTAACCATAAATCAGTATTGTTAATTTTATTATGTGCTTTTTAGTTTCTTCTTTCTAATATTTGTCGATTTGATATCATTACCATTTTACCAAAAAACAAACTTTCAATTTGGAGGTGAGAAATTACCATATCCAATCCCTATCTTCACTCTCAGAATAGGATTAAAGAGATTGCTATTGTGCATTATGTATTTATGTTTAAATGCTTTACTGCAGACACAGATCTGCTTCCTTTCCTGCAGAGGAGGATATTTATTACTTCAGCAGCCTGGGAACAATAAGTAGCAGCCATATATTACAGGGCTCAATACCTTATAGTCAGAACATATGACAAGATAATTAACTTTTCCAAATGAAAAACTGTAACATAGTTTAAATTTTGGAGAAGGTACACCAAGCAACCATGTGCCAGACAATTGCTATCTGCATTTCTTTATCTTAGTTAATGTATGTAAGAGCATTTTTTAATTATCACCCTATGCTTTATGACTAATGATCTTGAGGTACAGAAACCTCCAAATGTTATTGGAAGTATGAAAATGAAATTTAGAATTACAGAAACTAAATTTGAAGTCCCCACCTGAAGTTACAATTCTATGTGCTGGTTTTATAGATTCAAATTTTATTTATTTATTTGTGGGGCCACACTCCGTGGTATTCAGGGACTATTCTTGTTGGTGTCCAAGGAAACATGTGTTCCAAGGGATTGAACATAGACCTCCTGCATGCAAAGCATGAACTCGAGGGTTTCTCTGAACGGTAGATTTAAAATTTATAGTCACTGAACTCAGATGTAAAATATTGTTAACATATCAAAAATAGACTTTGCTCACAAATTCACTTTCCTGGCTCCACTTTCTCACCTATGTTCACAACCATTTGCATAGCTAACAGAAAACTTAAGCGTATCACCTTACAGATTCTTGACCACTTCTCTTTTTTTTTTTGAGGGGTGGGTTACACCATTGTTGCTCAGGACTTACTCCTGACTCTGCACTCAGGAATCGCTCTTGGGCTTGGGACCATATAGGTCTACCAGGGATCATACCTGGACTGACCATGTGCAAGGCAAGAGCCCTACCCTCAATGCTATCACTCCAGCCCCTCCTGTTCACTTCTGAATTAAAATTGAATCAACTGAGACATTAAATTGAAATTCTTCATCTACCTTTTTTTCTCTCCTTCCCTTCCATTTTTTTTTTTTTTTTCTTTGGATCACACCCAGCTATGCTCAGGGTTCACTCCTGACTGTGCTCAGGAATTACTTCTGGCACTGTGTGGGGGACTATATGGGATGCCGGAGATGGGACACGGGTTGGCTGTATGCAAAGCAAACACCCTACCTGTGGGACTATCACTCGGCCACTTCCCCTTCCATTCTTTCCCAGGGTTTTGTGTTGAATAGAAGCATCTGTCTTTCCATACACTTCTCTCTGCTTGTTGAGTTCAGCTAGTGTTTGTTACTGTGGCATTTTGACAGCATGGTCAGCATCCAGCAAGACATATTCCCTCTGACCTGTGGTCTTCTAATACTGACTCACCTCTGGTCCTGTCCTTCCTCTCTAGTTGTATAGACCTTGCCTTCTTCACCCTTTACTTCAATCCACTGTCTCCTTCATGTATCTCAGCTAAGTCTTGTCCAAATTTGCCCCCTTTTCATGCCAGAATCATAACTTTCGAGATGGTCTCCCACAATATCCTGGCATGCTTAAAATCTAAAGGTGACTTCAGACAAATCTTCCCAATACCTTCCTTAGTCATTCTCTCTCAGTGTTCTTTCCTGGCCAGTGACCAGTCGCTTATTTGTTTAATGAAAAAGTATCTGCTATATATCCTCTTGCCTTCTTATCTAGTAATTACGCTATAAAATTTTTAATAATGAGATATAATAAGGCAGCTCTATATGCATTTACATTTTTTATTGGCTACTTATATTGAGAAAAAGGAAGGTGTTTAGCAATGAATAGCCCACCCTGGTAAAAAGTATATGTAAATATAGTAACGCATTAAACTTAATCGGAACAATACAGACATCTAATAACAGTCTGTCTCTGAAAAGGAAAAATAGATGTCTCAGGGGGGAGGATGGAGAAAGAAACTTTCACCTTTTTATAATCCTTTGAAATCTGTCATACTAATAACCTATTCAAATATTTTCCATATCCGGACTTCTCTCTCCATCAGAACTCCACCCAGCAGACCAGCCTATCACAGTCTGGCTGGCGCGGCGCAAGCGGCCGCAGAGTTCATCCTTAAATGCTGGACTTAGAGATGACTGCAAGAATATGCTACCTGCACGGCAGAGCCTGGCAAGCTACCCGTGTTGTATTTGATATGCCAAATACCAGTAACAATTATAGACCTCATTCCGGTATGGGTTGTGGCTCTTTATGTTCCTGGAGCAAGCAGATGCCCTTGGGCTCTACTAGCATGATACAGGACATATGGAGATGTTACTGGGGCCCACTCGAGCAAATCGACGAACAACGGGAAGACAGTGATACAGTGATTATTTTATCTAATGTTTATATTTTTGCCTTCTTCAGACTGCCAGAGTCTAAATCATCTGATTCTCAGTCACAGACAGAAAGTAGCTCTTCTGGAAAGGCTCTCTTCTCTCCTTCCCATGTACTGCTCTTTCCTGTAGAACTTTCCCTGACAGCTGTGGAAGCAGCAGCCTGCATTAGCATTCTGTCTTTTACCCGGTGAAGATAGGGATGGCTCCCTGACTCTGCACTCAGGAATCATCCTGGTGGTGCTCAGGGGAGACCATTAAGGATGCCAGGGATCGAACCTGGTATGGGCTTTATGCTAGACAAATGCCCTACCTGCTGTACTATTGCTCCTGCCTCATTCTGCAGTTTTTGCTCCCTCAGAAGCGAAAAATATTTCAATAGGTAGAAGATGTGCGCCACAAAGCGTTAACATATGATTTTGCTAACATGCCAGTAGTATAAGATAGGAGTATCTTCACTATTCTTCCCGCTGTTCTCTTTAGCCAAGCCGTTATATTTTAGGATCCATTACTTGCAAGAATTTTTGTTATTTGCAGGCATAAATCACACTGAATATGGATTTAATACATCATAATAAATGTACGTCTAGGAATGGATTTATCTATAGGGTAAATCCAGCTGGGCCAAGCAGGAAGATCATGTGTTTACCTCCGTCCATGATCACCGGTTTCAAAACTTGCATTAATCTCCACTGAAAGTGACCTGTTCCCCTGACTAACAAAACTTATACAGCAAGGAATAAAAAAGACAATAGCCAGGTGAAAGACCCGGTTGGAAAACAGGGGTGCAATTGTGAGGTGCTCTGAAATATCGAACTTACCCAGGAAAGTTAGGGGCCAGGAGTGCTCCTGACACCCCTGCACCCTAATCCTGTGTTCTGGGTACTTCCAACACTGGAATGGGAGATAAAAAAAGTCGAGGGTGTACTCAGGGATTGTGGTATCTCACAGGTGACATCTTGGCTGCCTCCACTGATCTCACTATACTGCTGCTGCTGGAAGCTAAATTAGATCTCACTTCTCATAGTAACAGACCTGCAGGGCAAATCTCTGAAGAGAGTTCCACCCTGACAAATGGCAGAACTAGCTGGGAGCTAACAGACTATTTTATTTTATTATTGAATCACCGTGAATTTCAAAGTTATTTATGGTTGGGTTTCAGACGTACAGTGTTTCCGTTCCAGTCCCTTCACCAGAATCCACTTCCCCTCCACCAGTGTCCCAGTTTCTCTCCTGCCCTCAGCCTGCCTCTATGGCAGGCACTTTCCCCCCTCCATCACTGTCCTAGTGTTCCCTTCCCTAACTTAGCCCCAACCCCAGTTTCAAGCTTCCTACTGACGACCAGTTCTCCAGCTTTTCATTTCTG